>JAVJIF010012525.1:0-148072 GCA_038442645.1 Agave tequilana
AATAGTTCCAAGCCTTTAATTGGTTGGAGGAAAAATCTGTTGTTAATGACTATAAGGCTGAATCCAGAATAACTGGATTTAAGCTTTAAAAACTGAAAATTCTGTTATTGAAAATATCACTTGTGGAGGGTAGACACTTTAAGTAAACAACTTAAACATTCTAAATAAACAAATCTGGATGGGCAATCTTCAGTAGCTCCATCAAAATTCAATTTGAAATAGAGGATAATATGTCCTCTGAAGCTGATTTAAAAGGTTACACACCTTCACAAGATGAGGTTGTTATTAATCAAATTAAGAAAATTGAACAACAGTTTCAAGAAATTAATAAAATTTAGCATAGTCCTAGGACATTTTGAGAGGTTCTATTACAAATGACCTACTCCTACGGACATACTGTTTGAAGAAAATAAAACATTTTTTCAACGAGATTATTGTAGAACTAATGTCTATAGATGAAATATTGATGGCTATATGCCCATTAAATCTATACTATGGTACACAAAATATTGATGTACGTTACTATTTGTAAACAAAATGGTACTACGGATCGAAATACAAATTCACTTTTTATTTGTGATTTTACTGGCATCCTCTAAGGCTAGTGGGCTAATTATCTCCCAGAACACACACACACACACACACACAACACACACATATATATATATATATATATATAATATATATATATATATATATATATATAATATTATATTTACGATGATAGTTAAGATAATAGCACTACTTAAATCACTAATACCCATGGCCAATCCTTTCAAACAATATAATTTACTGTTCTTAATTGTTTCATTCATATTGCTAATTAAGATTAAGCAATCATGCCATGTGAATAATTAAGTGTCAATTGACCTCTAATTAATCTCATATTAATCTATATGCATTTATGCATAATGTTTATCAAGTAAAGATAACTTATTTAATAAAATGTCGATGTTACACTTTGCCATCTCAAGGTAATGGCTAAACTAGATGTCAGATTAATTCCAATATAATTATTATCCACCAATTAATTTAGGTCTTTAGCCCCCGTTCACGTATTCAACATGTACATGTGCATAGTGTTTCACGTACATAACTTTTCTTGATAGAATCCCATTCACAAAAAGAAACTAATACTTAATTACAATATTAGGTAGCAATATTTAAAAATAGCTATATAATTATATATTATGAACCTTTGGGGTATTACATTATACCACTCTCACAGGAAGGGGCAGTTTGGATTCTAGGAAGTGGGCGGAATAAGAAAATATGGGAAGTGTCATTTCTCACTTTCCTATCTATCCAAACACCGGAAAAAAAAATGAGAATACCCCTTTTTCTTTTCTCTTTTCCCTTTTACACAACTATTTTCTCACTTTCAGAGTGCTACAGTTAATTTTGTGATCATGTAAATCCATTTGTAATAAGTTGTGACTCAAAACAATTAATTTTGTGATCATGTAAATCTCACTTGCATTCTAATTACAGTCCAATTTTTATTTTTCTTAATTAATTTTTATTATAATATTATTTTGTGATCAACTTTGTGATCAACTTTTCCACTTCCACTTTCACATTACCATCCAAATATCAGAAAAGACATAATATTTTTTAAATCACACTTCCCAGTAACATCCAAATACAGAAAGCTTACTAACCAATCCTCAAGTTCCAAAGAGAACTATTACTACTTCCTTACTTTCCCACTTCCTCACTTCCACCCCTAACCAAATAGCCCCGAAGTTTCATCGCTGGAACTTGCATAGGTCCTTAAAAGTTGGTATATCACATCATTTGATACTTCAAATCAATGTGACATGTTATGACTATGGTTACAGAGGCACTATTGAACATTCATACTTGTCATTGTAATTGTTATTCATGGAAAATTATTACTTTTAGCTATGAAATATAATAGTGGCTGATTGTTCATCAAAAGTGCATAATGTTAGTCACATTTTTCATGTTTGCTTTTTATAAAGCACTACTATTTAATCATTTTAGTGTTTAGTAATTTACAGGCCTCATTAATTAAAAAGAGAAAAGAAAAAAGGCCAGAGAAGGCCACAAGTTAAAGAGAACCCCATAGAGCCCATCCAGCCCCAGTTAAATCAGAAATTATCCTATTCTAATTCAGAGATAAAGGAGAATTTATTTAAATTAAGTTGCTTGATCCTCAAGTCAAAGATAAAGGAGAGAATTCAAGTTTAAAATTTAGGCTTATAGATATTTATTTTCTAAGTTATCTAAGAAACAAGATTATTTTAAATTTCAGAATTCAAACGAGAATTATAAGAATAGATCTCCACATGAATGGACGAGATGAAGCCACACACCAAAATGCGTGCCCAAACCCCTCAAAAATGCCGCGTTTTCCTGCTTTTTGACGCGAAAATGCTGCACTTTTGTACCCCCGTGCGTGGAGATTGGTGGAATATTCTACTGTGACTCTACTACTGAAATCTCCTATAAATACTCCTGAAAAGTAACAGAGAGAAGCATCTCAGAGAATTAAGTTTAGAGTTTTCTTTAAATCTATTTTCTTTTCGAATTCCTATTGTATTTTCAAGTTTTTTACTTTGAAGAAGATTTGTAAGAAGAAGAAGCCATTGTAATTCGAGGTGACAGATTAATATAAGATGCTTTTGTTTTTTCATATCTTCTTTGTTATTTACTTCTTTTTACTCTTTATTTGATTCTTTATTTCATGAAATCTTCTTATTCAAAAATCATATTGTTTCTCTTCCATTATGAATAACTAAATCTTCTTTTTATGACTTGCTAATATCACCACCATGGACCTATAGTATTGAATAGAAAACCCAATTAAATCTCATGCATGCTTAAACACTAGGTTTATCTTGAAAGGACATCATGATGATAATTAGGTCAACTACTTGCTAGTACTCTTTAACTATTTTTCTTAATCTATACTTGACTATTGTCTTGATATTTTAATGTTAAATTTTAATTAGTGCTATTTCAATGCTTTGTTATTTGTCTTATGCATTTTACTTGAATCTTAGGGTAATTCATCATGTTTTATGTTTAGAGTGAAGGTGATCTCTTGTTGGTATTATTTGTTTATGGTGGTAGATTATTAGCAGGTTGTGATCTTTCTCTACATTGATAAAAATTAAACTTTTTTCAACTAATCTCTTTCTTTAAGTTTTACAACAAAAGAAGAAAGTGTAAGGAAACAACATACTGAAACGCTTTCATCGCATCTCTTCCTCATGTTTGACCCGTATAGCCCTCGCTATAGGGTTTAAATTGCTAAGATTCAGAGTCAAAACAAATCAAATAAATACTTTTCATATTCTTTATTTTCTTTGTGCTAATCATAATTTTGGCGTCGTTGCCGGGGAGAGAACGGTATAGGTTATTTTCTAACTCAATTCTTCTCTATTTGTGTGTACAGAGATAGTTACAGAAAGTTGACATCTGCAAAAGATAGAAGTACTTCATATTCACTGCCATAGAAGGCAGAATGCCAGAGGCTTCAAGAAAGCCGCGCAAACGCAGCAAACGTCGTGCATACGCAGCAATCTTAGTGAGTTAGGATTTCTGTTTTCTTCTATAGTCATTGAATTTAAGTTCTGCATCTGCTGCAGTTGTTATATTTTAATGTAACTTATCTAGACATTGTTTCTAATAATAACATAAGTTGTGATTGAAATTTAAAAATCCGATAGACTTGCATCTAGGTATTCGTCTTTTATATTTTAAATTTTCAATTATTGTCAGAGAGTGCTGGAGATCAAGGTAAATCTTCATGGCATCTAGAATAGGAAACACTTGTTGTGATTTAATTGCTTTGAGTGATACTATTTTATTGTCTTGCACACTTGCACTAAATTGACTTATAGACAAAACCTTAACAAGATAAGGTGGGAAAGTCATTATCCTCTCTTGGCCCATAAATCATCTCCTCACTCACAAACCTAAGCCTTAATTTAAAATTTGAATAGATATTGGCCTTAAGGACTTCTTAGACTCACTAGGAGATTGACCAAGGGAGAAGTTGTTCGAATTTGACTCTTGTCAAATCGGTGACTAGGTAGGTGATTAATAGGGGAAACCTCGAAGGTTGGTGGTTTAGCTTAATTAGGCCTGTCTTGGATGGATACCTCCCATCAATCTTGCCACCTACCTGGCCGATTTACTCTTGGTCTGATTTGGCAATATACCTCCCGCGGGATAATCTAAAGTTAGGAGTCGTCTAGGTCTAAGTCTACCTTAGAATAGGCTTGGTTGATTTTTATTGGTGATATTATTTTTGTTAATTTGCATACATGTGTGGTCGAGAGACCCAATTACATCTATATTAAGTTGAAATGGTTCATCTTATATATATATATATATATATATATATATATATATATATATATATATATATATATATATATATATAATATATAATATATATATATATATATATATATATATATATATATATATATAATCCAGTCATGACCTATCCAAACTCATATGGTTATAAGTCATTCTATTGGCCAAACCCAACTTTTTATCCTCCAACCTCTTTCCCCAACTTTAACACTCAATCAACCCACTCATCTTTTACATCTTATCCACCCATTTGGTGCAATTACTACCATGATCCATCCCCTCCCTTAGAACATTGTTCTTTGATACGGTATCGATTAGGACTAGGTTAAAATCAATTCCATACATTTCAAGGACATACGAGCGAGCCTTATCCTTAATTTCAATTCAAGGGGTTAGAATTATTTGTTGGCCCAAAGGCCTTCCACCCTAGTTTTGATGATGATTAACTCATGTAGTTATGTGTACTAATAATCTTGTGATTTTAGTTTCAGATCATTAATCAAGTTATTAGTAGGTGATTAGCTTCAACAAGATGATTTGGAAGCTTTCACAAGTTGATTCAAGAGCCCGAGCGTCAAAGATCATATATAGCACTTGCTCGGTGGATCAAGGAGTTTTGGATCGATTCGGCTTGGAGTTTGCGCTCTACAAGAAGACATCGGTACCATATTTTAGTTTTGTGTTTAGATCCAAATTGTAAAGATTAGAATAGTATGATATTCTCAAGTTCACAACACACACGTTTCATGTTTTGAATATTGGTTTTCGGTTTTTTCAGTTTTAGGTTTAACCGATCTTGGTTTTCATGAATAGATAGATCAAAACAAGTTTACATGGTTTAATGTATATATGATTTGTTCTATATACATACATTCTTTAATTTCCAAGACAAATTTAGTTTTGACTCACTTATTCATGTGTTTTTATGTTTTGGTATTTTTGACAAAACATATTTTGGAATTAAATGACAAAAACATGGATATATAGTTGTTTCATGTATATTGGATTTCTATCCATATGCATCATGCTTCAAAGTGTTTAAATATCATGTTTTTGTATTTGGAAGAGTTTTAGATAAAACGTATTTTCTATTCAAAATTCAAGTTTTAGAAAATACAGTTTTTAGTTTTTGGTAAAAAATGATAAGACACAAAAATAGTTCATATTGATTGATATTTGAGCTAAACTTTTTACCACATGTTTATATATCAATGCAAAATTATAAAACTATTTTTGGTGATTTTTAGAAAAGATAAAAGAATTTTTTTTAAACATGTTTTTAACCCAGTTTTCTGTTCCAGGCTTCAACCAGTCGACTAGTCTTCTGACCAAGTCGACTTGGCTGAAGTCGGTCGACCGGGTCGGTCAACCGACGTGCACAGATCTGTGCACGTTTGGCAGACATGGGACGGTCGACCGTCCGGGTCGACCGGGTCTGAGAGCAGAGCTCTCTGTTTGTTTGGGTCGACCGGGGCGGTCGACCGGTAGCTGGCAACGGGCAAAATTTGACGTTGGACGGTCGACCGGCAGTGTAATTTGGTAGATTCTGCTGCCAACGGCTATATTTTAGAACTAGCGGTTGACCGGCCGGTCGACCGAGCTAGCCGTTTGAACAGTAACGGCTAGTTTCTAAGTTGGTCTTTTATCTTTTGTCCTTTTCTCACTTAAGTGTGTTTAAATGACATGTTTTAGTTTTACTACTTTCTGATTAGCCTTAAATATGTTTTATCTCCTAACCCTAGCCCTCTCCTATAAATAGGGTGGAAGACCTTTGGGCCAACATTATTCTGACTCTGCATAGGACCAATCCAATACAAACACTTAGTCCAATTGATCCTACACTGAACTAACACCTCCTTCTTGGGGACTTGAATATGATGAGCAAGAGGAAATGTATTGAAGATTAGACAAACTAGAAGACAAATAAATTCCATCAGAGTTACCTTGGAAAAGTCTCTCTAAAGAATAGAACTCTTCTAAATCACCCCATTTCAACCCAAACTCTTGATCAAGATCAAGAGACCATCAACTTTCAAAAGTTGAAGTGGAGGACACACAACCAACACATGAGAAAATTTTAAAAACAAGTACACATGTGCTTGACAACCAATTCAATAGATAAGCTAATGAGTTTAGTTATTAAGCCAATGAAGATTCCTTTTTTACTTAACCTGCTCCTAGGAGAAAAATGTCAATTCTAAATCACATTCGTCTTGATGAAGCAAAAAAAATCAACAATTTTGAAAAACCTATTGAGAAAGTGTGCATATGGATGACTATCCTAGGTTTCTAGATAAAGTGATCAAAGATTATTTGGTTACATATAAATTAAGTAGAGAGCAAGTTGAATCATATTGCGAAGATGAATGTAATGATGATAAACCTATTGAGAAAGTTATACATGTGCATTAAATGTGCAAATTTAATGATGATTCTCTATATTTGGAAGACTTGTTTAGAGACGATTTGGTTACATATATACCCACCGAGGAGAAAGTTGAATCATATTGTGAGGATGTATGCATAGCTGATGAGCTTATATTTCTTGATGAATTGTTTAAGGATGAGTACAATCATTGTGGTGAGAAGTCAAGTGTTGAGGATTTTAAGTCTAGAGTCCCCTTTGAGAAAAGAAAACTTGATTTGAGTATTTTTACTTTCGATGAGCCAACCAATGATCAATCATGTGAAAACATAAGTCAAGAAGATATAATTATACGTACATATCATATGGAACAATTTGAGAATGATGAAAAATCGAGTTTCAAACAAAATTTGAGGATGAATTTTAAAAGTTTTGTGCCAAGATAAGTACTAAAAATTGTGAGGATCCTTTATGGATGATGAGCCTATATTGCTTGATGAATTCGATCATATTGATATTAATATTGAGATATGTTATGATGATCAATTTATGAGGAGTGAAAATAGGAAGACGATAAGAAGGAGGTTGAGAAAAATAAAAGACAAATTGGAGAGGATGAGAGATAAAATGAAAAAAAATTGACCTCTCTAATTTCACCACTAAAGAGGACACATTGGAATGATGGAAAATGAGCTCGAAAGAAGGAACAACCAACTTAAGGTAACATTTTACCTTCTTTTTCTTCTTTTTCATCCATACATGCATTCATTCATACATTGAGAGTAATGCATGAGAATAGGTGTGGGGGAGGGTTTACTAACAACTAATATATGTAGGTTTACTAACAATGTTTTTCTTTTTAAAAATTTTTTTGAAAAAGAAAATAATATTTTAATTTATTTTTGCAAGTAATTAAGTTAATTTTAAGGAATAGGAAAATCATAATTAGGATTTCTTAATACTTGATCAAATAAGTTTTTTTGTTTGATTTATAGGTTTAGGACGAAAAATTGGAAAAGTGATTTCATCTTGATTTTTACCTTGATGAAATATACATACTTTATACACTTACACACTTAGAATTCGAAACAAATACTCTTGTGCCTTAGAAAAATATATATATAAAAAAATAAACAAATTTAATTATTGATTAGTTAGGTGTTTTGGCCTAAGAAGGCCTTGGTATTTATGCGAAAGGTAATTAGGTAAGTGATCGTACAAATATTTTGCATTCTTTTCATTACACTCCTACATTTATCGTGTAATAAATCTGCTAATTTTCTTGTCTTAAATGTCTATTTTGAAGAAGATAATCATAGAGCGAAAGAGGATTAAACTAAATAAATATTAGTTAAAAATCTGATTAAACTGGATCTAATTGGTTGGTTGAGGATGATCCCAGATCCAGTCAGTTAAAATCAGATTTTGGTGAATCAATTCGGTTAACTTAAAAATCTATTAAGATATCACCACATCTAGAATAAATCAAGGATTGAGCAAATGTTCAGCTGAAAATCAGAGCAAATCAGAAAGATAACACCAAATGGAAACTGATAAAATTCGGATTTCTATAAATACATTTTGGTAAAAATCAACCGAGGATAACATCAAATACAAAGTCCAAATAGAAAATTCAAGGGTATAATCCAAGATAAACATATGTTAGGATGCCACGCTCCTTGGATGTGGCCAATTGGCACATTCCAGGCCATGGATCTGTGGCCAAAGCCACAGATCCACAACTATCTGGTAACGCTCCCCCTATCTTCAGACGCTCTCCCCCGTTCCATATTTGCTGTAAATAACTGTAAATTCTCATTGTACAGAGTATGATCAAGTAGAGAGATTAAGTAAGTTTTTCATTATTTTTAGTGTAGGTTTTTATTTTTATTTTATGTAATTTTTATTTCTCTTTTAGTATAGATTAGACTAAGATTCATGTAAGAAAGAGAGAGATTTATGTTGAGAGTGACACCGATGTAACCTCCTCTTTTTTCCATCGTTTCTGCAAGCAATAAAAAAAATTTTTATCTTCATTGTTCTGGTTTTCTTCTTTTTCTTTCTACTCTTCCTCTTTTGGTTTGATCATATTCCAAGTGTATCAAATAGCATCGGTATTGCCTTACCTTAGCGAGTGCCATCGATAGCTCATGACGATGGATTCTTTCCTATGTTTGTATCATTTTAGCCTTGATGATGTAATGTAAATTGGGACTCAGTTAATCTTATGAGTTATGCACTGATCGCCTCCAGATCAAGGTAAACATGCAAGGATTCCAGGTAAGTCATCAACCGGAAGAGGTAGGTAAGTTCTTTTAGTTTTTTTCTTTCTTTTCTTTTAATCTTTAGTTTAGATCACCTCCATCACCAAATCTCTACTATTTTTTACTTTCTTTGTGCAAAATCACTATCTCCCTCTATCTATCACTTTCACAAAAACATAACTTATTTTCTTTTTTCTTTCAAGAATTAAAAGAACTTTAATCATTCTTTTGTAACTTATAAGAGAACTTGCAAAAAGCTTCCATCGCTAGTCTCTCCTTAAGGATCACAAACTGTATAGCCACTTGCTATTGTGGTAGTATTAAGAACCTTGTATTACTGTTATAAAATTCTGAAATTCTATATTTTATGTGTTCAGGCTAAACTCAATAAATTTTTGGCGCCGTTGCCAGGGAGGGACGGTAAGAATTCTTTTTTTTAAGTTTATATTTTTGGTTAACTTCTTCTTTGTTCTTGGTGTGCAGGGATAGATATCAAGGAAATTTTTGCTGCAGTGGACATATAAGTTGACCTGGATTGTGCTAAAGAAAGTAGAGCCCAGAAGCCCTCAGATTTGCTACATTCCAGTGGAAATCTGAGTGAACAACTAACCTGATTTTTGTAGGTTGGATGAATTGGAAAGTTTAAATATCTGTAGCTATTTATTTTCTTTTTTGACTCACTGTACATACATTTATAATTTAACAGTAAAAGGTTGGTTGTAAATGCTAAAAATGATTTAGACTTTGCATTTGGCACGTGTCTATTTCGTTACATTTTCTATTTACTGTTGAAGAGTGCTGGAGTCAAGATATGTGTGCATAGCATTTAGTATAAGGTTCATTCTTGTATGAAATATTGCTTGAGTGTTACCTTTTCTATATACTTGTACATTGCACTAACTGAATTAAGGGCTTGTCTTATAAACAAGATAAGGTAGAGAAGTCATTACACTCTCTTTGCTCACAAATAATCTCCTCACTCACTAACCCAAGCTTAACTAAAACCGAGTAGACGTTGGCCCTAGGGATATCTCGGACTCAATAGGAGACTGACTTAAGTTTGAAGTTGATTAGAATTTGACTCTTGCCAAATCGTTGTCAAAGGCTGGGTATTGAGGGGCGAAACTCTGAAGACTAGTGGTTTAGCTTAATTAGGCCCGTTGCTTTTAAGCACGGATACCTTCCATCAATCTTACCCCTACCTGACCGATTAACTTGTGGTCAAATTCGACAATATACCCCCCGTGGATAGTTTAACAAGTTAGGAGTCATCTAGGTGTAAGGTCTACCGTAACTTTGGTTAGATTTTTTTCTTTTTATTTGTTTGTTTTTATTTGTTTGTTTTTGATATTTCTTATGTGATATGGCTTATAACAATAATTTTTCTGATTTTAATGGTAATCCATGTTACACCCGACCTTTTTTTTGGATATCACCAACTCGACATATCATAACTTTAACCAACCTAGTGTGCCGGATTGGTTTTATCCAAAGGAATACATGCCCAAGTCCCAATACTATGAATAAGACTGGAATAATTATCACTACTCTTCATATAGCCAATGGGGATACAACTCCCCTGAGTCATATTATCAACCACCTTACTAATATCCAGCTTCATATACTCCTTCTCCTGAGCAACCATTAGAAGAATCAATTGACTGAGAAAAGAGGATGGAAGCCTTAGAAGAGCTTGAGCGACGAATTCAAATTCTAAAAGACTCAAAATCTCGTCAAAATTTTTAAATCACAGATCCTTACTCTATTTTTCAAGAAGAACATACCGACTTAGAAAAGAGTATGGAATCCATGATTCAATTCCAAAGTGATCCACTCAATATGATAGAAGTAAGAGTTAGTCGATTGAAAAATATGCGTAGGAATAAGGAAACTCTCCCTACCCAATCTTTAACTATTCCGACTTCTAGCCATATTGATGAAAATAAAGAATCATGGTATCTTGAAGACTTTGATCGAGATTCAATTTCACCACAATACCTTGAGCATGACCTATATCAACCCATTGACGAATTGACAAGTTTTCATTTAATGAGATTGAACTTGATTATGAATGTGAACCCGATCCATAACTTTGTGATTCAGTTCCCATCTTCGAATCTATGTTGACTCCGGTATTTTTACCTAATTTGGACCAATTTTCTGAGCCAACATTTATTTCCATACCCATAGATCTATAATTTAGTCACCAATTTTGGATAGTCACATTCCATTGATGAGAAAAGAATGTGAATTTCAATTCTTGGATTCAGACTCAACTTGAACCAAACTGACTCTCAACCTAAAGTTGAGTTAGTATTGATTCCTGAACCTATCATTCTTGAGACCAAGTCAACCATTCCATCAAGTCACATTCTTTTGTTGGACATAGGTATAGACCATGATGACTCTGTGATGTTTTTTCAAGACTCGTTATGCAAAGGGAATAAGTTTCATGATAGGATCTTTTATGATCCTATTCATATTGAGGTCTGTAAATATGTAAATAGAAAAGAAGTCAATAAAGGTAGGTTCCGTGAACCACTACATTATTTTTATTGAGTAGCAATGCTTGGCTCAATCCGACCACCTCTGGAACCACCACCTTGAGGTAACATTATCCTTTCCTTTCTTCTTTTTTATGCACTTAAGCATTCATTCATACATTGAGGACAATGTATGAGATAGGTGTGGGGGGGTTCTAACATAACATAGGTTTTCTTTGTATTTAAAATAAAAAAATTAACATTTTTATTTCTTTAATTTTTTTTTAAAGAGAGCAATATTTTGACATATTTTTTCTTAAAATTTAATTTAATTTTAATGAATAGGAGAATCATAATTAGGATTTCTTATACTTGGTCAAAATAAGATTATTTGTTTGATTTCTAAGGTGAGGAAGAAAATTCGAAAAAGTAATTTAGTCATGATTTTTAACTTTAATGAAATTTGTATGTTTTATACACTTACACACTTAGGGTTCAAAAATAAAAATTCTTATGCCTTATTAAAAAAGAAAGAAAAAGAAAAAAATATGTATATAATATATCAAAAATTTCTGATTAAGCTGGGTATTTGTGCCTCATAAAGCATAAGTATTTACGCCTAAAAGTGGTTCATATAATAAAATCCTTAGTTTTGTGGTCTTATTTGCTCGAGTCCTTAAGTCCTTGGGGTGTTTTCTCACCCGGTGCCCTAAAATTGTTTAGTTTGGGAGTCACCAATTAAAGGCTCGTTACATGAGCAGATTAGAAAGCCTAATAAAACTAATAAAAAATATCACAAAAATAAAAAATAAAAGGAAAAAATAAGGCATAAGAGTTAAAGTTAAAGAACCCCGAGTCAAAATTTCACGGTCACAAAGGTGCATATAACTTAGGATAAAATAATAGAGTAGATGAGAAATATAGTTTGACTACTTGCCTTGATTGATAACAAGTTTTTGAATAAAGAATAAACTTAAGAATTAAAAGTTCGATTTTTCTATAACTTATAAATTACTTAGTTCTTACAATAATACTTCAAATATTTTTCTCTTTCAAAATATGTTTTCAAAATACTAACACTTTATTTCTTTTTCTTTATGGATCCACTGAAAACCATCACGAGACACAACTCGTCCTCTAGGGGGAACCTAGAGGTGTAACGGCTTGTTGCACATGCTCAGTGCAATCGCGTTACCTGCGAAAGTGATCTAATAATCTTTAGTTTAGTTTTATTGTTTTGCTCGAGGACGAGCAAAAGATAGGTGTCGGGGTATGATCGTACACATTTTTTGTATTCTTTCCATTGCACTCCTACATTTATCGTGTAATAAATCAGCTAATTTTCTTGTCTTAAATGTCTATTTTGCAGAAGATAATCATGGAGAGAAAGAGTATTAAACTAAATAAATACCAGTTAATATCAGATTTAACTAGATCATTTGGTTAGCTGAGGATGATCCCAGATCCAGTCAGTTAAAATCGGATTTTAGTGAATAAATTCAGTTAACTTAAAGATCTGTTAGGATATCACCACATCCAGAACAAATCAAGGATCTGGACAAATGTTCAGCTGAAGATCAGAGTAAATCAGAAAGATAACACCAAATAAAAATTGGTAAATTTCGGATTTCTATAAATCCATTTTAGTTAGTTAAAGATCAACCGAGGATAACATCAAATACAAAGTCCAAACAGAAAATCCAAGGGGATAATCCAAGATAAATAGATGCCAGGATGCCACGTTCCCTGGATGTGGCCAATTGGCCACATCCAGACCGCAGATCCCTTGCCATCTGGTAAGAACGCTCCCCTATCTTCAGAGCTCTCCCCCATTCCATATTTTCTATAAGTACCTGCAAATTCTCAGTGTACAGAGTACGATCAAGCATAGATAGATTTGTAGGCTAGTTTTTCATTCTTTTTAGTGTAGATTTTTATTTTCATTTAATATAATTTTTGTTTCTTTGTAAGCATAGGCTAGACTAAGATTCATGTATGTAAGAGAGAGAGATTTATGTTGAGAGTGACACCGATGTAACATCTTCCTTTCTTTCATCGTTTCTGCTAGAAATAAAAGGTCACTTTTTTTTATGTTCTTGTTTGTTTTCGTTTTCTTCTTTTCCTTTCTACTCTTCCTCTTTTGGTTTTGATGATATTCCAAGTGAGTCAAATACCATCGGTATTGCCTTGCCTTAGCGAGTGCCATCGATAGCTCATGACGATAGATTCTTCCCTATGTTTGTATCATTTCATACTTGCTCGAAGAAGCCTTGATGATGTAATATGAATTGGGACTGAGTTAATCTCATGATTTATGTGCTGATCGCCTCCAGATCAAGGTAAACATGCAAAGATTTCAGGTAAGTCATCAGAAAGAGGTAGGTAAGTTCTTTTAATTTTTTCTTTCTTTTCTTTTAATCTTTACTTTAGATCACCTCCATCACCGAATCTCTACTATTTTTCACTTTCTTTGTACAAAATCACCATCTTCCCCTATCTACCACTTTCACAATATAGCATAACTTATTTTCTTTTTCTTTTCAAGAACTTAAAGAACTTTAATCAATCTTTTTTTGTAACTTATAAGAGAACTTGCAAAAAGTTTTCATCGCTAGTCCCTCCTTGAGGATCACAAACTGCATAGCCACTTGCTATTGCGATAGTATTGAGAATCTTACATTACTGTTATAAACCTCTGAAATTCTGTATTTTCTGTAATTAGGTAAGTTTGAGAAAAAAGAAAAAATGAAGAAAAAGAAAAAAATATAAATATAATATATGTATTAACGCATCTAATAATCAATTAGTTGGGTATTAGGGCCTCAAGAAGACTTGATACTTGCACAGAAGAAAATTAGATGAGTTATACATATTAAAAAAAAGAAGTACTTAAAGGGCAACGAGGTGGTAATACTTCGAACTTCTTCCATAAAAAAAGAGAAGTTATATATATATGTATATTAAAATACAAGGCATAAGAGTTGAAGTTGAAGAATCCCGAGTCAAAAATTCACGGTCACAAATGATTTAGAGTAAAATAATAGACTAAGTGAGAAATTTAGTTTTAATCCTAACCTAAATTGATAATAAATATTTACATAGAGACTTAGTATAGGAATTAATAATTAGGTAATCCTAAGACTTATAGACTACTTGATTTTTACAATAATATTTCAAATATTTTTTGCTTTCAAAAATAGCATTTTGAAAATACTAACATTTTATTTTTCTTTCTTTTATGAATTTTGTAGGTGTAATTCACTGAAAACACAAACGAGACAACACTCATCCTCTAGGGATAGCCTAGAGGTTTAACGGCTTGTTGCACGTGCTAAGTACAACCGTGATTCCTATAAAAGTGAGTTAGTTTAAATTAGATTAGATTATTTTATATTTTTCTTTTTTGTTTTACTCGAGATTGAGTAAAATATAGGTGTGGGGGGTGTCATTGTTCATCAAAAGTGCATATTTTTAGTCACATTTTTATGTTTGTTTTTAAAGCACTGCTATTTAATCATTTTATTTCTTAGTAATGTACATGCCTCATTAATTAAAAAGATTAAAAAAAAAGAGCCCAAAAGAAGCCCACAAGTTAAAGAGGAGCCAATCAAGCCCAAGTTAAATCAGAAGTTATCCTATCCTAATTCAGAGATAAAGGAGAAAGTTAATTTATACTAAGTTGCTTGATCCGTAAGTCAAAAATAAAGGAGAGAATTCAAGTTTAAAATTCGGATTTATAGATAACTTGTTTCCTAAGTTACGTAGGAAACAAGGTTATTTTATTTTAGAATTCAAATGAGAATTCTAAGGATAGATGATTGGTAGTCAAAAGTGCATTTTTATCATCATATTTACCATCACATTTTCATATTTACTCATTTAATTCTGCACATTTATTAATAATTTGTAATTTATTGTGTGCAGGCCTCGAATTATTATTTTAGCAATAAATAAAGCCTAAAGAGCCCAAAAGCCCAGATCCAAGCCCATGTTTGAAGCCTAGGTGAAAAAGCGCAAATACAAAGAGTCAAAATGCAAATGCAAGGGCTAAAAGTTGCAAATATCAGAGATTAGGGAAGGATAGACTTCTATCCAACCCTAAACACATGCAGGATGAGGATAAAGCCTAAAATTCGTGGATAGAAAATTTGGGATAATTGAGATCAAGGTAACTTGATTTCTAAGTTATCTCGAAATCCTAATATGGAGAGCCAGGATCACACTTCCAGAAGCAAAATCCCACGTGGACGGACCAGGAGAGGCCACGCGACAAAGCACGTGGCCAGAAGCCACCAGAGTGCCGCGGATACGCGGCAAAAGCCGCGGAAACGCGGCACTTTGATCTCATCTAGATCCCAATTTTCGTGGGCAGTTTCTTCTGGGACTCTGTAGCCTTCTGCACCTATAAATATCACCTGCAGTGCAACGCAAAGGGTGTCCAGCGTCCAGAGAAGAGCCAAGGGCCAAAATTAGGGTTTCTTCTAGGTTTCTTTTGTAAATTAGGGTTTCTTTTCTTTTTATTTTCAAGAGAGAGAGAGGATTATATTGAGCGTGACACCGATGTATCTTCTTTTCTCTGCCATTGATTAAAGCAATAAAGGTAATTACTTTTCTTTTTGTTCTTTATTCTTATGTGTTATTTTTATTTTGTTTTTCTTTTCTTTTTCTCTGTGATCTTGTGGTTGTTGATGAACATGCAAGTGGATTCCATAAGCACGTATAACTAAGCTCTGTGAGAACCAGCGATAGTTCATGAAGACGTCTCCTCCAAGCTACGCATCACTTCGTACTTGAGTATGCTTGACGATATAATGTGCACAGGGATTGAGATCGATCTTATGATCTATTCGTGGAACGCCTCCTAAGTAAGGTAGAACATGTAAGGTTTTCACGTTCTTTCTTCAACCAATCTCAAGTAAGTTTTCTTTTCTTTTTGTTTCTTTTCTTTTTTTTTTTTTGTAGATTAAATCACATCTTCCACAATTCTTTTCCTCCATCCATTGTAAATACCACCCATTGTAAATACCACCATTTAACTAATAAAAATAAAAGCTTTAGAGTATAACTTGCTTAACGCTTCCATCGCAGTCCCTCCTTGAGGATCACGACCCGCATAGCCCTGCTACCGCGGATTAGAACTGAGAACCTCGCACTATTATTTCCAAAATCTAATATCCTTATTTTTGTGTGCAGGAAAAATCAGTCAACAAATTGGCGCCGTTGCCGGGGAGGGACGGTAAGTTATCTCTAAAACAAAAAAATTTAATTTTTAACTAATTTTTTATTCTTTTCTGTTTGCAGGTTTGGAGAACAGGAAACAGAAACTTATCGCAGCAGTGGACATATAGCTATCCTGTGCCTCTGCCCTCGAAGGCAGAGCACAAGGACCTGCAACTTTGCCGCGGAAACGCGGCCAGAGCCGCGGATCCGCGGCAATTGCAGTGAATTACTCACTGAAATTTTTTGCAGGTCTCTGTAAATTAAAATTCTGCTTATTGATATATTCTGTGTTGTTCTGTGATACACCTGTAAATTGCTAATAATTCAACAGTAAATTATTGGTTGTTAAAAATAAAAATTTGATTAGACGTTTGCATATTAGGCACGTGTCTTTTCAATTATTTTTATTTACTGTTGAAGAGTGCTGGAGGAGCAAGGTACGTACGCATTGCATGTAGAATAGGATTCATCTCTTGGTTGATTTTCTGCTTTGAGTGATTCTTATCTATTTATCCTGTACACTTGCACTAATTCATCTTAAGGGCATAACCCATTAACAAGATAAGGTGGGGATTTCATCACCCTTCCTTAGCCCAAAAATCATATCCCGAGCACTCACTAACCCAAGCCTAACTTAAAAATTAGTAGACGTTGGCCCTAGGGACATCTCGGACTCAATTAGGAGATTATCCTAAGGGGGAACGGTGTTGGAAGTTGACTCCTGCCAAATCAGTGTCTAGGAAGGGGATTGAGGGCCGAAAGCCCGAAGTGTGGTGGTTATTTAATTAAGGAACGTCTTTGACGGAAAACCTCCCACCACTCTTGCCCCGACCTGGCTGATTAACTTGTGGTCAAAGTCTACACCCTACCTCCCGTGGACAGTCTAACCAGTTAGGAGTCGTCTAGGTCATAGGTCTACCCTAACTTAGGTTAGAATTTTTCTTTTTGTTTGTTGTGTTTGTGTTGGTGTGATATGGCATATAAGAATAATTCCAATTTTAATCCATATTACACCCCTAACTATTATTCGGATATTACCAACCCGGCATACCCTAACTTTGACCAATCTAGTGTGCCGGAATGGTCTTATCCGAATGAATATAACCCACACCCCCCATCTTATGACTATAATTTCCATAATAATTTCAACTCGTCACAGAGTTCATGGGGTTTCGAGTCCCCCGAGTCTAATTCTCAACCAAATTGTCCTCCATATCCATCTAGTCCACATTCTTTCAATGATTTATACTTAGATCCACCAATTCATAATAGACTACCATCTATTGGGGAAATGATAAGTATGCATAAGTCCAAGCAACAATCACCATCAATCTTAGATAGGATGATGCGTGAGTCCACCGACTCACAATTTCATCATGATGACACTTCATCTTTTCAAGACCAATCAGAACAAGATGATCCTATCGACTATAAAGAGATGCTAGCTGCCATGACTGAGGCTCAATTAGCCCGTGATCATGACATAGATTTGATGGTTCAAGCTTTACATGCTCACAGTTCGGCCGTTTCTGCTTTCATTGACCACTCACTTAGAGCCGACGAACCAAGTTGCTGTGGACAACAAGATTCTAATTCAGTACCATCATGTGAACTTGCCGAAACTCCAATTCTTGATAACTTGGCAAGTTTTCCTTTCCTGAATTAGAACTTGAGCATGAATATGATCATGATCTTCCACTCAATGATTCAATTTTATTTCCTGATCCAATAATGACTCCAGTGTCTCCACCTGATTTCACTTTTCCCGAGTCAACATTGGATCCTATTCCAATTCATTATGAAATTGAATCACCCATTTTAGATGATCATATTGAACTTGACCTAGATTCTCACAATCTCTTTACTTCTGAAATTGATTGTACAATTCTGACGGACGATGTTGACCTTAGTTTTGAAGAATTGTATGGCGATGAGCTAGAATTCCTTAATATTGGAAGTAAAGAGATATCATCCATATTAGGTCACATTCCATTGTGGGAAGAAGATTGTGGACTTGAGTTTCAATTTCTTGACTTGGACCCAATTCTTGAACCTAGCCCGACTCCTGAGCCCTTACTTGATTTGAGCATCTTCCCTGAGTCGGTATTCGTTCCCGCACCTATAATGTCCAAGTCAATAATTCCATCCTTTCATTCTCCATTTTGGGACAAGGAGGTTGAGACAATTAACTCTGAAACTTATTATGAAATTTGGAAATTCGATGGGGTGGAAATTTTTAAAAATAATTATACATATATTTTTGTGGGTTATGTAAGGAAAGTTTCTGGTGGGTTCCACCAAATTATCTGTTATCTTGATTGGGCCGCATTTCGTGGACCAATTAGACCACCTCCGGAACCACCACCCTAAGGTAACTTCCGCCTTCCCTTGTTCTTTTTCATGCATATATGCATTCATTTCATACATTGAGGACAATGCATGAGATAAGTGTGGGGGTGGGCTTTACTAACATACTAACATAGGTAAAAACTAAAAAAAAAATTGCTAATAAAAAAAAAAAAAATTTAAAAAAAAAAAAATTTGTTATAAAAAGGAAATATTTTGACTTATTTTTTGAAAGAAATCTAAGTTAGTTTTAAGGATTAGGAAAATCATGATTAGGATTTCTAAAAACTTGGTCAAAATAAATAAATTGTTTAATTTTTAGGTATAGGAGAGAAATTGAATAAATAATTAGTCTTGATTTTTACCTTAATGAAATGTGCATACCAAATGCATATCTAGGATTCTAAGACAAAAACCTTGTGCCTCATAAAAAAAATAATAATAAAAAAAAAAAAAAGGAAAAAAAAAAATCACCAATTAAGCCGATACATGTGCCTCAAGAAGCATAAGTATTCATGCCTAAAGGTGAATAAATAAAATAAAGTCCTTAGTTTTTGGGGCCTAGTTCACTCGAATTTGAGTCCGCGGGGTGTTTTCTCACCTGGTGCCCTAAGACCGACCGGTTTGGGAGTCACCGATTTTAAAGTTCGCTACATGGGTGGATTAGAAAGTCCGAGGGAACTAAGGAAAAATTACTTATATGTATTAACATATCTAATAATCAATTAGTTAGGTATGAGGGCCTCAAGAAGCCTTGATACTTATACGAAAGAAAATTAGATGAGTTATACATGCCAAAAAATATATATATATATATATATATATATTAACACATCTAATAGTCAATTAGTTAGGTATGAGGGCCTCAAGAAGCCTTGATACTTACACGAAAGAAAATTAGATGATGTTATAAAAATAATAATGAGGCATGAGAGTCCAGTTAAGGAATTCCTAGATTCACAAGGGTGCATATGATTTTTGGTAACGAAAAAGACTATATTAGAAATTCAATTTTAATCCTTACCTAAAATGAATAACAATTGACTTTATAAAGACTAGGTTTGAAGAATGAATAAAAATGATAATCCTAAAACTTATAGACTACTTAGTCTCTTCAAATATAATTCAAATATTTTCCTTTTTATGGATTTTGTGGGTGCAATCCGCTGAAAACCCTCACGAGACAACACTCGTCCTCTAGGGTAACCTAGGGGTTTAACGGCTTGTTGCACATGCTAAGTGCAACCGTGATTCCTACGAAAGTGAGTTAGGTTAGATTAACTTTTCATTTCTTTTTCTTTTTTCTTTGTTTTTACTCGAGGACGAGCAAAAAGATAAGTGTGGGGGTGTGATTGGTAGTCAAAAGTGCATTTTTATCATCATATTTACCATCACATTTTCATATTTACTCATTTAATTCTGCACATTTATTAATAATTTGTAATTTATTGTGTGCAGGCCTCGAATTGTTATTTTAGCAATAAATAAAGCCTAAAGAGCCCAAAAGCCCAGATCCAAGCCCATGTTTGAAGCCCAGGTGAAAAAGCGCAAATACAAAGAGTCAAAATGCAAATGCAAGGGCTAAAAGTTGCAAATATCAGAGATTAGGGAAGGATAGACTTCTATCCAACCCTAAACACATGCAGGATGAGGATAAAAGCCTAAAATTCGTGGATAGAAAATTTGGGATAATTGAGATCAAGGTAACTTGATTTCTAAGTTATCTCGAAATCCTAATATGGAGAGCCAGGATCACACTTCCAGAAGCAAAATCCCATGTGGACGGACCAGGAGAGGCCACGCGACAAAGCACGTGGCCAGAAGCCACCAGAGTGCCGCGGATACGCGGCAAAAGCCGCGGAAACGCGGCACTTTGATCTCATCTAGATCCCAATTTTCGTGGGCAGTTTCTTCTGGGACTCTGTAGCCTTCTGCACCTATAAATATCACCTGCAGTGCAACGCAAAGGGTGTCCAGCGTCCAGAGAAGAGCCAAGGGCCAAAATTAGGATTTCTTCTAGGTTTTCTTTTGTAAATTAGGGTTTCTTTTCTTTTTATTTTCAAGAGAGAGAGAGGATTATATTGAGCGTGACACCGATGTATCTTCTTTTCTCTGCCATTGATTAAAGCAATAAAGGTAATTACTTTTCTTTTTGTTCTTTATTCTTATGTGTTATTTTTATTTTGTTTTTCTTTTCTTTTTCTCTGTGATCTTTTGGTTGTTGATGAACATGCAAGTGGATTCCATAAGCACGTATAACTAAGCTCTGTGAGAACCAGCGATAGTTCATGAAGACGTCTCCTCCAAGCTACGCATCACTTCGTACTTGAGTATGCTTGACGATATAATGTGCACAGGGATTGAGATCGATCTTATGATCTATTCGTGGAACGCCTCCTAAGTAAGGTAGAACATGTAAGGTTTTCACGTTCTTTCTTCAACCAATCTCAAGTAAGTTTTCTTTTCTTTTTGTTTCTTTTCTTTTTTTTTTTTGTAGATTAAATCACATCTTCCACAATTCTTTTCCTCCATCCATTGTAAATACCACCCATTGTAAATACCACCATTTAACTAATAAAAATAAAAGCTTTAGAGTATAACTTGCTTAACGCTTCCATCGCAGTCCCTCCTTGAGGATCACGACCCGCATAGCCCTGCTACCGCGGATTAGAACTGAGAACCTCGCACTATTATTTCCAAAATCTAATATCCTTATTTTTGTGTGCAGGAAAAATCAGTCAATAGATCTCTAGATGAATGATCGATATGAAGCCATGCATCAAAAAGCGCGCCGGACCCCTCAAAAATGCCACGCTTGCCCCCTTTTTGCCGCAAAAACGCCACACTTTTGTACTCGTGTGCGTGAAGATTTACGGAGAGTATTCTACTGAGACTCTACTACTGAAATTCACTATAAATACTCTTGAAAATCAACAGAGGAGCAGTGATTGGACGGAAAAGGTGTACTTATTATGTGTATAAGAATGTATTTTATGTACCCTTTCTTGTCTCCGCTATAGTATAGGACTATACCGAGTCGAATCTCAGGGAGAGCTCGCGATGGAAGCTTTAACGTGTGGTAGTGAAGTGAACAAACGAGTATTCTTCTCTTGCTTATAAACTTAGTGAATCAAGTGAAAAAGAAACTAAAAGAACGGATGGCTATGTTCATGGTGGAAATCGTTGGAAAAGAAATCAAGAAGTGGATGTGGTATTCACAAGAAAAAGAAAGAAAACTTAAAGAAAGCAATCCATGACTAGCTTACCTTGCTAGCTTGCCAAGACTTACTAGACTCCTTGATAGCGAATGCGTGCCTAATGTTGTCACTCCATCGGCGTAGGATTTGTCTCGCGTGTTGACCTAATTACTTTCTCACTTGGTAGACGGTGGTTTAACCGTCGGAGAAGAGAAGATCATACAACTTGCAAGATTAACAAAGGCAATCACCCATGAGTTAGTGAAGTAAGCTAAGCTAGTGGTTAGCTAGTACATGGAGAAGGAATTAGCTACAACAAGCCATAAGAAAAATACAAGAAAGCATGAAGTAAATTGCAAGAAGTAAACAAAGCAATAAAGAAAGCAATTAAAGAAAGCACATAGAACTAGAACCAAGCTTCAAGTAGAGGAAGGAGGATGGATCAATCCTTGTTGCTTCAAGTGTCACCCTTGATTACACAAGCTCTCTCCCTCACAATCACTCTCTTTTACATTGAATTCTAGGGAAGAGAAGATCATAGAGAGAACTAAAAATCCTAAAGAAAAACTAACAAAATTACAAGCTTTACACTAATCTCTCTCTCTTCTCTGATCAGTCTTTGCTCGCAGGTCAAGGTGCACTATTTATAGGAGGAAGGAGAAGCTTCGAGAGCCTAGGTTGTTGGCACGAAATCCGAGGCCATAACGACCTAGATCTGCCGCGCCCTTGCCGCGGATCGCGGCAAGATCTTGGCCGTTGATCCGGATCTTTCTGTTGGAGATCAGTTGAGAGTTTGTTAGCCACGTGGTATATCTGGAATCTTCGTTTGTTGCGTGGATCTTTCTGGATCTGGATTTGAAATCTGGCTTTATCTTAATCATGGATTAATCACTTAATTAGTGTTAATTAAGTGATTATTTGGAAATCTCTCCTTTAAGTATGTACCTGCAAATATGTAGAGAAGAGGAGTAAAAATCACATATTTATTTGTAATATGCATGGGAGTTATGATGTAAAATATGCAATATTGGATACTAATCACACCCCCACACTTATTCTTTTGCTCGTCCCGAGCAAAACAAAGAAAAAGAAAATCTAAACTACTAATTTATTTACACCACTTTCGTAGGTGACGCGATTGCACTGAGCATGTGCAACAAGCCGTTAAACCTCTAGGTTACCGTAGAGGAGGAGTGTTGTCTCCTGAGGGTTTTCAGCGGATTACACCCACAAAATCCATAAAGAAAGAAAACAAATGTTAGTGTTTTGAAAACGCATTTTGAACTAGAGACAAGTTTACGAACTATTTTTGCAAAAATATAAGTGATCTAAGGTCATAAGTCCACCTATAATTATTCTTCCTTAAACTTAGTATCCATGCAAGATCTTGTCTTTAATTAAGGTAAGAATTCAAAATTGGATTGAATATTTTATCTTTCATAAAACCTAGATAATATGCACACCGTGTAAGTGAAGATTTCTGGGATTTCAACTCCAACCATTAAGCCATTTATTTATATATATTTATTTTTCTCTTTTTTTTTTCTTTTTCTTCCCTTAGTTTTCTTAGGCTTTCTAGTTCACCCATGTAGCGAGCCTATAACCGATGACTCCCAAACCAGATGGTTCTAGGGCACCAAATGAGAAAACATCCCTCGGGTTAAAGGACTCGAGTGAAAAAGGCCACAAAACTAAAGGGGATTATTTATAATCACCGTTAGGCGTGAATAATCATGCTTCTTGAGGCACAATTATCCAGCTTAATAAGTGAGATCACCGTTAGGCGTGAGTAACCATGCTTCTTGAGGCATAGTTATCCAGCTTAATAAGTGATCTATTATTTATAAATTTTTTTTTCTTTTTTTTTTATTTATATGGCATGTTTGGTCTTTGTTTCCATCCCAAGAAATGTGTAAGTGTAAAGTGCATATTTATCTAAGGTAAAAATTCAAGATAAAAATATCTCACCAATTTTACTTACTTAGTCTATAATTTCAAACAAGATCTATTACTTCAACTATGTTTAAGATATCATAATTAAGGCTTTCTTAATCTCTAAGATACATCTTAATTTTCTTAAAAATAGATCAAAACTTTGTCTCTTTTTCAAAAAGTTTTTATTTTTTTATATTTTTATTTTTATATATATTTTTTTATTTTTATTTAAAAGAAGTGTAAAATAAAGAAAATCTAAAAACTCTAAAAGAAGTGTAAAAGAAAGAAATTCTAAAAACTCTAAGTTAGTAAACCCTCCCCCACACTTATTTCATGCATTGTCCTCAATGCATCATGATATATGTATGCATGAAACAAAATGGAAGGGGAAGGAATTATTTACAAGGAATATACAAGTGTAACTCTCACCTGGGCTTTTGGTCGCTTCCCTCTGGCCCGTTTCCCATCGTTCCAATGTGTTCTCTTTCTTGAGCTCCATTGGGAAACGGTCTGAATTATTCTAACCCTAGGTGTTTCCAGTTTCAATTGGTTGTTATTTTCATTCATACTCATTCCACCACATCGTTCACAAATAAAGTCCTTATCACCACTCTCACTCAGAATCTCATCACTTCCAATTTTGAGAAATTTTAACTCTTTTCCATATAATTCTTCAAAACTCAAATCAACATCCGGAAGTGGACAATCAGCTAATTTACCCCGAGTTGACTCATCTAAGCACATGATCTCTTCAGCAAACAAGTCTTCAAATGATATATCAATCGGAGGTACAGATACAGTCAGATTTGGTTCATTGAAAGTGAAAATATCCAAATCAACTTTCCCCCTTTGAAAGGGTACTCGGATAAGAGAATCACAAGATTGTGACTCATCTTCTGGATCTTCACTTTCCTCCTCACAATTGTTATTAATGAAGCTAACCTCAAATGTTTGATCTTTTGTTTTATGAGGCTGTGTGTGGAAGACATTGTGTTCATGTGTCATGTTACCAAAAGTCAACCTCATTGATCCATTCCGGCAATTAATGATTGCATTTGCAGTAGCCAGGAATGGTCGACCCAGAATGACAGGAATTTTTGCCCTTTGATTGGAATTTGACACTGGTTTTGTTTCAAGGACAACAAAGTCAACAGGATAAAAGAATTCTCCAACTTTGACCAGGACATCTTGAATTACCCCCTTGGGTTTAGTAACAGAGCGGTCAGCCAATTGGATGGTCATTTGGGTCGGGAGGAGATCACCTAACCCCAATTGTTCGTACACAGAGAAAGGTAGGAGATTAATGCTGGCCCCCAAATCAAGAAGTGCCCTATTTATTGTAGTCTGTCCTATGATGCATGAAATGGTGGGGCTCCCTGGGTCTTTGTACTTAACAGGAATTGGACCAGTGAGCAACTCATTAATGGATGATGCAAGGAAGACTTTTTTAGGGACTTAGGTCTTCCTCTTCTTGGTGCACATTTCCTTCAAAAATTTGGCATATGATGGCACTTGTTGAATGGCATCAAGAAGAGGGACATTGATTTGGACCTTATTGAATGTTTCTTTTATCTTCTCCATGTGAGCATTTGACTTGTTATTTCTCAGCCTATTTGCATATGGTACAATAGGCTTGTATGTATGCTCATCTA
Source organism: Agave tequilana (assembly GCA_038442645.1). Lineage (NCBI taxonomy): Eukaryota > Viridiplantae > Streptophyta > Magnoliopsida > Asparagales > Asparagaceae > Agave > Agave tequilana. The sequence goes on from JAVJIF010012525.1 coordinate 25,816, forward strand.
CCTTTTCTTTACCCTTGGCTTGAGATGTGGATGGCTCTGCACTAGAAGATGGTTTGTCAAAAGTTGGTGGTATTGGGACATGAGGTGTTGGCTTTGGTACTGGATGAGATTGTGAACTAGAAACCTTATTGTCAACTTGTTTACCAGATCTCAGGGTATGAATGGCATGACAGTGACTGGGTCCTGAATCTTCAACTTTGGGATTTAGCAATGGCTGATTTGGGAACAAATTTCTTTGATTCTCAGCCAATTGCCCAATTTGGACCTTCATTTCATTCAACTCCTGCTGCTGGTTTTTTGTTAAGGTTTCTATCATTTGTTTCAACTCAGATATTTCGGAATTATTTTGGGGTGGATGTTGAGGGTATGGAGATTGGAATTGTGATTGGTAGAATGGTAGAAGATTCTGATAAGACTGATATGACTGTGGTGGACTTTGAGATGGATGAACATACAGTGAATTCTGATCGAAACTGGATGGATGAAACTGAGCATTGTATGGATATGGAAGTGGTAGCATATGATGCTCAGGACCAGACTGACTCCATGGAAAATTTGGATGGTTCTGCCATCCTGAATTGTAAGTGTTGGAGTATGGATGATTATTGGGTCTGGTAAACGCTGCATTCATTTTCTCCTGAAATGATTGTGGCTGATATAATGGACACTCCTCAACAACATGGCTAAGGTCATGACAGTTGGTGCAACCTGGTCTAATCAAAGGCAATGGGTTGACCTGGTTGACCACAGAATTCCCTTTTGACTCAAGCAACTCTATCCTCTTCATTAATTGTGTGATCTTGGTTTCTGCAGCTAGAGAGGATTCTATGGATTGTGTACCAGTTCTGGAAGTGGTGGGAGTCGGTCTATCAGGGCATGACTCCCACTGAATGGTTTTCTCAGCTAGGGTTTCAAAGAGATCCCACCCCTGATGTTCATCTTTTTTCAAGAATTCCCCTTGGCACATGGATTCTAAAAGTGTTTTCGTTTGGTAATCTAATCCATCATAGATAATCTGGCATAGACGCCATTTCTCTATGCCGTGATGGGGACACAGGGCAAGAAGGTCTTTGAAACGCTCAAGATACTTCCAAAAAGGTTCATTTGGTTCCTGCTTGAATTGCATTATGTTCTTTCTCATGAGGGCTGTTTTGTGGATAGGATAAAATTTCTTAAGAAAGACTTTAACAAAATCCTCCCATAAAGATATGGAACTGACTGGAAGATTATAAAGCCATTTCTTAGCTAAATCCTTAAGTGCAAACGGTATGAACCGTAACCTAACAGCATCCTCAGACAGTTGGGAAATTCTCATCATTTGGCATACCTCTTCAAACTCACGAATAAAGAGGTACGCATCCTCAGACTCTAAACCATGGAAGTGGGGAAGTGTACTAATGAATTGTGGTTTCAGCTCGAAGTGATTTCCATTAGGCTCGGGGAGAAGAATGCATGAAGGAATGGAGGTGCGAATCGGATAAAATCGATCCTGAAGTGAGACGTTGTTGGTCATGATGTGAAGTGGATGTGTAAGTGCAAGTGTAGAATTAGGATCACAAAACCACTATCGTATATACAATCACAAACAACGTGCACCGATCACACCAGCGAAAAAGAAAAATAACAAACAACAAAAGAAAAAATCAATCCAAGCTTGTCTAGAGTTTCTGGTCCTAGATGACTCCTAAATAGACTGTCCACAGGAGGTTTGGTGTAGACTCTGACTATAAGCAAATCAGCCAGGGAAGGGTAAGGTTGGTGGGAGGTTTTCCGTCCGAAGACATTCCTTAATTAAGTAACCAGCAACCTTCGGGCTTTCGGCCCTCAACCCCTTTCCTAGACACTGATTTTACAAAAGTCAATTTCCAACACTTTTCCCCCTTAGGATAATCTCCTAAGTGAGTCCGGATGTCCCTAGGGCCAACGTCTATCAAATTTTATTTACAAGCTTGGGATTGTGAGTGCGTGGGAAAATGATTTGTGGGCTAAGGAAGGGGTGATAAAATCCCCACCTTATCTTATTTATAGGATATGCCCTTAAAGTAAATTCGTGCAAGTGTACGATGTAAACAACCAAGAATCACTCAAAGCGGAATTAAATCATACAACGAGTGAGTCCTAGTCTATATGCTTATGCTTACGTACCTTGTCCCACGCGCTCTTCAACAGTAAATGTAAAGTAATTGAAAGACACGTGCCTATAATGCAAGATGTCTAAACAATTTTTATCAATTTACACCAAATCTTTTACTGTTGATTAGCAAATATCAGGTGAAGAATACAAGATTTCAGATATATCAGCAGAAGTAATTTGCAAAGCAGCAAGCCCTGCAGAAAAATTGTTAGAAGTGAACTCCTCTTTGCCGCGTTCCCACGGCAAAATGCCGCGGCTACGCGGCAATTTGGAGGGATCCTGGGCTCTGCTTTCGAGAGCAGAGGCCCAGGTCCACTTATATGATTCTGCACTGAAAGATTTTCTGTATCTTCAACCTGTACCTGCAACAGAGAAGAAGTATCGTTTAGTTTCTCACTTTTAAAGCAAATACCGTCGCTCTCCCCGGCAACGGCGCCAAAAATTGATTAGACGATGAAGGTGTACTTATTATGTGTATAAGAATGTATTTTATGTACCCTTTCTTGTCTCCGCTATAGTATAGGACTATACCGAGTCGAATCTCAGGGAGAGCTCGCGATGGAAGCTTTAACGTGTGGTAGTGAAGTGAACAAACGAGTATTCTTCTCTTGCTTATAAACTTAGTGAATCAAGTGAAAAAGAAACTAAAAGAAAGGATGGCTATGTTCATGGTGGAAATCGTTGGAAAAGAAATCAAGAAGTGGATGTGGTATTCACAAGAAAAAGAAAGAAAACTTAAAGAAAGCAATCCATGACTAGCTTACCTTGCTAGCTTGCCAAGACTTACTAGACTCCTTGATAGCGAATGCGTGCCTAATGTTGTCACTCCATCGGCGTAGGATTTGTCTCGCGTGTTGACCTAATTACTTTCTCACTTGGTAGACGGTGGTTTAACCGTCGGAGAAGAGAAGATCATACAACTTGCAAGATTAACAAAGGCAATCACCCATGAGTTAGTGAAGTAAGCTAAGCTAGTGGTTAGCTAGTACATGGAGAAGGAATTAGCTACAACAAGCCATAAGAAAAATACAAGAAAGCATGAAGTAAATTGCAAGAAGTAAACAAAGCAATAAAGAAAGCAATTAAAGAAAGCACATAGAACTAGAACCAAGCTTCAAGTAGAGGAAGGAGGATGGATCAATCCTTGTTGCTTCAAGTGTCACCCTTGATTACACAAGCTCTCTCCCTCACAATCACTCTCTTTTACATTGAATTCTAGGGAAGAGAAGATCATAGAGAGAACTAAAAATCCTAAAGAAAAACTAACAAAATTACAAGCTTTACACTAATCTCTCTCTCTTCTCTGATCAGTCTTTGCTCGCAGGTCAAGGTGCACTATTTATAGGAGGAAGGAGAAGCTTCGAGAGCCTAGGTTGTTGGCACGAAATCCGAGGCCATAACGACCTAGATCTGCCGCGCCCTTGCCGCGGATCGCGGCAAGATCTTGGCCGTTGATCCGGATCTTTCTGTTGGAGATCAGTTGAGAGTTTGTTAGCCACGTGGTATATCTAGAATCTTCGTTTGTTGCGTGGATCTTTCTGGATCTGGATTTGAAATCTGGCTTTATCTTAATCATGGATTAATCACTTAATTAGTGTTAATTAAGTGATTATTTGGAAATCTCTCCTTTAAGTATGTACCTGCAAATATGTAGAGAAGAGGAGTAAAAATCACATATTTATTTGTAATATGCATGGGAGTTATGATGTAAAATATGCAATATTGGATACTAATCAAGCGGCATCTCAAAGAATCAAGTTTAGGGTTCTCTTTAGATCTATTTTCTTTTCAAATTTCCATTGTATTTTTAAGTTTTTTACTTTGAAGAAGATTTGTAAGAAGAAGAAGCTATTATAATTCGAGATGATAGATCAATACAAGATGCTTTTATTCTTTTCATATCTCCTTATTATTTACTTACTTTTACTCTTTATTTGCTACTTTATTTCGGGCAATCTTCTTATTCAAAAATTGTGTTTTGTTTTCTCTTCCACCATGAATAACTAAATCCCCTTTTCATGACTTGCTAAATCACTACCATGAACCTATAGTATTGAATAGAGAACTCAATTAAATTTCAGCATGCTTAAACCCTAAGTTTATCTTGAAGGCACATGATGATGATAATTAAGTCAACTACTTGTTAGTACTCTTTAACTATTTTTCTTAATCTATGTTTGACTATTGTCTTGATATTTTAATGTTAAATTTTAATTTGTGCTATTTTAATTAGAATCTTTTTATTTGTCTTTTGTAATTTACTTGAATTCTAGAGTAATTTATCATATTTAGGGTTTAGCATGAAGGTAATCTCTAGTTAATATTATTTGTTTATGATGGTAGATTATTAACAGGTTGTGATCTTTCTCTACATTGATAAAAACCAGACTTTTTCAACCAATCTCTTTCTTTAAGTTCTATAAACAAAAGAAAAAGAGTGTAAGGAAACAACTGTTGGCCCAGAGGCCTTCCACTATAGTTTTGATGATGATTAACTCATGTAGTTATGTGTACTAATAATCTTGTGATTTTAGTTTCAGATCATTAACCAAGATATTAGTTGGTGATTAGCTTCAACAAGATGATTTGGAAGCTATTCACATGGTGATTCAAGGGCTCGAGCGACAAGATCATATATAGCACTCATTGGAGTCTAGCTCGGTGGATCACGGAGTTTTGGATCGAGTCGGCTTGGAGACGACGCTCTACAAGAAGATCTCGGTACCTAGTTTAGTTTATGTTTTAGATCCATTTGTAAAGTTTAGAATAGTGTGATATGCTCAAGTTCACTATACACACACGTTTTATGTTTTGGATATTGGTTTTCGGTTTTTCCGTTTTGGTTTAACCGATCTTGGTTTTCATGAATAGATATTGATTCAAAACAGGTTTACTTAGTTTATGTATATTAGATTCGTTCTATATACATGCATGCTTCAACTAATTAGACAAACTTATTTCGATATGCCTATCATGAGTTTTGGTGTTTTATGTTTTTAACAAAACATATTTTCGAATTAAAGTCAAAAACATGAATATATATATATGTTTCTTGTATATTGGATTATATCCATATGCAACATGCTTCAAATTGTTTAAATATCATGTTTTTGTATTTGGATGAGTTTTGGAAAAATCAGATTTTCATTTGGAAAATTCAAGTTTGGAAAAATACGGTTTTTGATTTTCGGCAAAATTTATAAGTCACAAAAATGGTTTAAAAAGTTTGAAATTTGTGTTGGAATTTTTTACACAAGTTTATATTTCAATGTAAAATGATAAAACTATTTTTGTGGATTTTTAGAGATTTTATGGGATTTTTTAAGACTTTAAAAATCCAGTTTTTCAGTCCCAGATTTTGGCTGCCAGGTTCTAGCGGTCGACCGTAACGGTCGACCGGGCCAGGAGCCGGTCGACCGTAGCGGTCGACCGGACGCGTACAAGATTGTGCACGTAGCCGTGTCAGTCGGCCGGTCGATCGACCGGTCGACCGACTGAGAGCAACCCACTCTCGGGTTGCTCCCAGTCGACCGAGCGGTCGACCGGACAGAGAGTGTTGCTCTCTGTTTCTGGGGGTGGTCAACCGGTAGCTACCAACGGTCAAAAATCGACCGTTGGCCGGTCGACCGTCCGGTCGACCGGTAGGCCATTTCTTGTAGTTTTAGCTGCCAACGGCTATATTTTTCTAGGGGCTATAAATACCCCATTAGTGGCCAGTTTTGTCTTAAGATTTGAAGAGCTAATTTTTCCTTACTCTCTAGTGTTTTCACAGCAATCAAAAGAAGTTTTTAGGCTTTAATTTGCACAATCTATTTGGTGTTTTTTCTAGGGTTTGGAAAATCAAAGAAAAGGGTTTTGGGAAAAGTGTTTTTGATTCAACTTCTTCATCTTAGTTTCTAGATTTTCTCAAGGATTTTCTTTGACTATTTGATTTCCATTCCTTTGGTTTTCTCCACACTTGAGCTACATCTACTATCCTATTCTATACGATCTTTGTGTTTGTGGGAAAAAGAGATTAGTTTGTGATCTTTTGATCACCAAGTTGTAAACCCTAATTATTGCTTGGCTTTGTGCCTTTTCCCTTATTGTGTTGAGGAGGTTGTGCAATTGGGCTGTATCCCTCAAGTTGTGAGGTGATCCTTGTTTAGCTTTGTGCTTATCCCTCAAGTTGTGAGGTGATAGTTTTGTTGGCTTGGTGCTTTGCCTCTAGTGAGAGGTTGTGGTTGTAAAGAGAGGAGTTGGGTACTCCTAATTATTGTATTGCCCCAAATCCTCGGTGGAGGTTCCCTGTGTGGGAGTCCTTTGTGGACAAGCTAGTGGATTCGAAATCCTTCTGGGTGAAGGCGGGGATGTAGAGCTGGGTGCTCGAACCTCGAAACAAATCTTGTTGTTTGCGCTTGATCTATTGACTCTCTCTATTTACTTTGTGCATTGATCATATTGCTATATCATATACTTGCTTGTGTGTTATTGCAATTAATATTAAATTCCGCATTTAGATCATTAGATTAGCATTATCACCTATTCACCCCCCCTCTAGGTGATTTCAATTTGGTATCAGAGCCTACGCTCCTGATATTTAGGTTTAACCACCTAAGAGTATGATCTTGGTTTGCTAATCTTCATTTGCATTTGCACTTGCACACTTATTGTTTGCACTCATGGATAGCCCTCCTATGTTTGACATTTCTAGACTTGATATTTGGAAGGCCAAGATGAGTTGTCATTTGAAAGCATTAGGTAATAAAGTATATCAAGCCATTACCAAGGAAACCTACCCTAATGATAGCAAACATAAAAAGGCCAATGCATTAGCCCTTAAGACACTTAGAGCATCTCTTGATAAAGATTTATTACATGTGTTTGCTCACTATGATTCGGCTTTTGCAGTTTGGAGCATTATGACTTCTCCCGAGCTTCCAAAGATTATCAATAGGATGAGGAGATCTAGGAAAGACAAGTCCGACGAGCGTTGCCTCATGGTCCAAGGGAATGACTCCCTTGAGGTACAATCGGAATCTCTACTAGATGATAACTCTAGTTCCTATTGCTATGGTTGTTTAGAAGTTCAAACTTTAAATGTAGAACTTGCTACAAAGCTTGAAAAGTTTTTGAAAAAACATGAACTTTTGAAAAAGAAGAACTTTGAACTAAAAGAAGAAATGAAGGATTTGTGTTCAAGTTTTGAATTGACTTTGCAAGAGAAGGAAGAGATTGCTAGTGAACGTGACTCACTTAAATCTCAACTAGAACTTGCCCTAAAGGAAAATGAATTTTTGAAAAGCAAAAATGATTGTGATGATGTTTTGAAAAACAATGAAGCTTTATCTTCAAAATTAGATTTTATTTAAAAGATAACCATTCTTTGAAAAATGAAATTGAATTTATTTCAAAAGAATTAGATTTAGTTTTAAATAAAAATAAATCTTTGAAAAATGATATAGATACTCATGTATGCCATACTAGTGTAGCTTTTTCATCTAGCACGTCTATTGCATGCTCCACTTTATCGTTAAGTATTGAAAATAATATAAATGTTTTAAAGAAAAGTGTTGATTGTTTGGGCTCCACTTTGAGCCAATGTGCTTTGAACCATTCACGCTTGGAATCCATATTTCGCAAGAAACAAGTTCCATTTTTGCATGCACACCCTCCACGGCATACACATGCTCCTCACGTACACACCCATCACACTTTGTATGCTCATGTGTACACTTGTATACATTGTGGACGTAAGGGCCACCTTGCTAGATTTTGCTATGATAGAATACATGATGAAAATTTAGCAAATAATTTTGTTTGGGTTAGGAAAGGGACTAACCCTTATGGACCCACAAGGAAATGGGTACCAAAAATCACCCCTATTGTATTTGATGTAGGTGTGGGTTCTGTGACGTGAGAGTTACGGTACCTTGGAGTGGATGCGTTTCGAGCTTCATGATGACCATTTGGATGCATCACTTTCAAGGGAAGGTTTGGTAGGAAGACCACCTTGGTTTGGAGAACTAGAGAGGTGCCTTCATCGGTTTTGATATCGATCTCTAACTCCCGTTTATATTTACATGATTTTCATGTTCACCCTTTTATAGCATGTCTTGTTTTATAGTTCATTATGCCTATGCCATGTTTATTAGATTAGTGATATACATGTGTAGTTAATTGAGACACCCATGTTTAATATGGATTTATATCTATGTGTTCTCACCTTGTTTTTAACTAATATGTATGTCCTAGATCTAATGCACATGCATATACATAATGATCATATGGATGTTTATGACCTTCGTTTTATCTTCATGATTTGAATATATGTTTAAATGTTAGTTTTCATTAAGACTAGAATTTATACTTGTACATATAGTGGGCCACAAATTAACTTTTATATGTTTGTGCTTTAACGCTTATTTGAACCCATTAGATGTGCTAGTATAGTCTAGTTTTGATGATTCATGCATTTTTACTTGTGTTCCTCAATTTGGACATGTTTTTATGATCATGTATTTTCATTTCATATATATATTTATTTTGCCAAACTTTAAGATATACATGTATAACCTTTGAATCATTTGTTTTTCTTGCAAATCTTTATTATGGACTCAAATTGTGTTTAGGGATATGTATGTATACTTTTTGTGTTGACAAAACATGCATATGCCTTGAATTATAATTTCTTTTATTGAAAAATTTTAGATTTTCATGTTTCATGTTTAAAGGAATTTAAATTGAGCTTAATTGAATATTTTCATGATGATATGTGTCACATAACACTTGTTCACTCACTTTATTAGGTTTCTTATGATTTTGTTTTCATAAGTATGATATGGGCTTTATGGATTTTGAGTGTTTAGTGATCATGTGAATTACATGTGTTTCATGAAAAACAATTTTGTCTTGTTCCTTACTTGAAGGATTTCGTACTAGTTAACAAAATTTTCCATAACTAGTTCGTGTTCTTCGCTTTGGTAGAGTTTTTCAAACAAACTATATTTTTAAACCTATTTTTTTTTGAAAACCCTACCTTCTACGGGCGGTTGGATGGGTGACCATGCCTTGTATGTTTATATTGAAATTCTTTTAAACTTGAGCATGATTGGGTGGTAGGTAATATGAGATATACATTTGATATTATTGTTGTTTCAATTGGTATCATTGGATTCTTTCAATTGGTATCAATATTGACATTTCTTGTATACTCATATATTTTTATGTATGTATACTTTCACTTCAAATAGTATCAATTTCGATTGGTATCTAAATTTTCATACATATATATGTTTTATTTGTGTTTACTATATCCCTATATCTTTAAGTACAAATCATGTTTATGCTAAACCTTGAATTTTTAATGACTATCATGTTTCAATTGATTAAGTTTTCAATTGGTATCCTAATACAAGCTTTTGCATCGTTTTAGTTGGTATTTCATAAAGGGGGAGAAAACTCGTATTTTATCTTTCAATTGATATTTTGTTTACCGTTGATTTCTACTCCCATACTTTATAATAGAAAATGATTAAAAAAATTAATATTGATTTTTAATTTGGTATCATATGATTATAGGGAATAATAATTTCAATTGGTATCATATGATTAAAAAGAATAATACTTTCTATTGGTATCAAGATTTTTTTTTGTTTACTTATCAATTGGTATCAAGATTTTGTTTTTACTATCAATTGGTTTATGTTTTCATTTTGTCCTAAAAATGTTTGTTTGAGATTTGTTTCAATGCCTCATTTACCTTTCTATTGGTAGGCATTTCTTAAAATGTTTTTATGTTCACTTTCAATTGGTATCAATATGCACTTCATTGACACATTTTTTTAATTGGTATCCTATTTTATTGTACCCCTTATTGACATTGTTTTTGTTTTAGACAAAAAGGGGAAGAACATTTAGTTTTGTATTCTTTCACCCCTTTGTTGATGATTGACAAAAAGGGGGAGAAGAATTTGAGTTTATATGCATGTTTTAGTATGCATGATTTGTTTATCAAAAACATTGTTTGTTTTTTTATTAGTTTGTTGTTTATTGGTGATAAGAGCATTTTATTATCAAGAGCTTTAATAAAGTTTTATCGTTTAATTGGTATCAAGAACATGTTTTTTACATTTCAATATTTTATGCATGTCTATGCATGTTTCATGTTTAATATTCATTGCATATATTTATTGTTTATTGGTATGCATGAGTTAGGGGGAGCTTCTTTGAAGCTTAACTTTAATCCATGCATATATAACTCCATGAGTTTGTCATCATCAAAAAGGGGGAGATTGTTGGCCCAGAGGCCTTCCACTCTAGTTTTGATGATGATTAACTCATGTAGTTATGTGTACTAATAATCTTGTGATTTTAATTTCATATCATTAACCAAGATATTAGTTGGTGATTAGCTTCAACAAGATGATTTGGAAGCTATTCACATGGTGATTCAAGAGCTCGAGCGACAAGATCATATATAGCACTCATTGGAGTCTAGCTCGGTGGATCACGGAGTTTTGGATCGAGTCGGCTTGGAGACGACGCTCTACAAGAAGATCTCGGTACCTATTTTAGTTTATGTTTTAGATCCATTTGTAAAGTTTAGAATAGTGTGATATGCTCAAGTTCACTATACACACACGTTTTATGTTTTGGATATTGGTTTTTGGTTTTTTCGTTTTGGTTTAACCGATCTTAGTTTTCATGAATAGATATTGATTCAAAACAAGTTTACTTGGTTTATGTATATTAGATTCGTTCTATACACATGCATGCTTCAACTAATTAGACAAACTTATTTTGATATGCCTATTCATGAGTTTTGGTGTTTTATGTTTTTAACAAAACATATTTTGGAATTAAAGTCGAAAACATGAATATATATATATGTTTCTTGTATATTGGATTATATCCATATGCAACATGCTTCAAAGTGTTTAAATGTCATGTTTCTGTATTTGGATGAGTTTTGAAAAAATCGGATTTTCATTTGGAAAATTCAAGTTTGGAAAAATACGGTTTTTAGTTTTCGGCAAAATTTATAAGTCACAAAAATGGTTTAAAAAGTTTGAAATTTGTGTTGAAAATTTTCACACAAGTTTAGATTTTAATGTAAAATGATAAAACTATTTTTTTGGATTTTTAGAGATTTTATGGGAATTTTTAAGACTTTAAAAATCCAGTTTTTCAGTCCCAGATTTTGGCTGCCAGGCTCGGCGGTCGACCGTAACGGTCGATCGGGCCAGGAGCCGGTCGACCGTAGCGGTCGACCAGACGTGCACAAGATTGTGCACGTAGCCGTGTCAGTCGGCCGGTCGACCGACTGAGAGCAACCCACTCTCGGGTTGCTCCCGGTCGACCGAGCGGTCGACCGGACAGAGAGTATTGCTCTCTGTTTCTGGAGGCGGTCGACCGGGCGGTCGACCGGTAGCTGCCAATGGTCAAAAATCGACCGTTGGCCGGTCGACCGTCCGGTCGACCGGTAGGCCATTTCTGGCAGTTTTAGCTGCCAACGGCTATATTTTTCTAGGGGCTATAAATACCCCATTAGTGGCCAGTTTTCTCTAAGATTTGAAGAGCTAATTTTTCCTTACTCTCTAGTGTTTTCACAGCAATCAAAAGAAGTTTTTGGGCTTTAATTTGCACAATCTATTTGGTGTTTTTTTCTAGGGTTTGGAAAATCAAAGAAAAGGATTTTTGGGAAAAGTGTTTTTGATTCAACTTCTTCATCTTGGTTTCTAGATTTTCCCAAGGATTTTCTTTGACTATTTGATTACCATTCCTTTGGTTTTCTCCACACTTGAGCTACATCTACTATCCTATTCTATAGGATCTTTGTGTTTGTGGGAAAAAGAGATTAGTTTGTGATCTTTTGATCACCAAGTTGTAAACCCTAATTATTGCTTGGCTTTGTGCCTTTTCCCTCATTGTGTTGAGGAGGTTGTGCAATTGGGTTGTATCCCTCAAGTTGTGATGTGATCCTTGTTTAGCATTGTGCTTATCCCTCAAGTTGTGAGGTGATAGTTTTGTTGGCTTGGTGCTTTGCCTCTAGTGAGAGGTTGTGGTTGTAAAGAGAGGAGTTGGGTACTCCTACTTATTGTATTGCCCTAAATTCTTGGTGGAGGTTCCCTGTGTGGGAGTCCTTTGTGGACAAGCTAGTGGATTCGAAATCATTCTAGGTGAAGGCGGGGATGTAGAGCTGGGTGCTCGAACCTCGAAACAAATCTTGTTGTTTGCGCTTAATCCATTGACTCTCTCTCTCTCTCCCTCTCTCTCTCTTTACTTTGTGCATTGATCATATTGCTATATCATATACTTTCTTGTGTGTTGTTGCAATTATTATTAAATTCCGCATTTAGTTCATTAGATTAGCATTATCACCTATTCATCCCCCTCTACGTGATTTCAACAACAATACCAAAACGCTTTCATCGCATCTCTCCCTAAAGTTCGACCCGTATAGCCCTCGCTACACGGTTAAATTGCTAATATTTAAAGTCAAAACAAATCAAACAAATGCTTTTCATATTCTCTGTATTCTTTTTGGCAATCAGTGGCCACATTTGCAAATGAAAAATTGTTCTAAAATGGAAATATTCAAAAATTCAATACATGTTATTTTGGAAATAGAAGAACAACTAAAAGCAAAGAGTAAAAGCTTAAGGGTGAGTTTGTCATATTCAAAAAGTTATGTTTTCCTGCATTGTGAATGACATGTAAAGCAAAAAGTTATATTAATAAATACTTGCCAATTGGTGCCTTTAGGGCACTCGTTAGCAAGACCCATTTATGAGTAGAAAGATTTGACTGTTTTATAAAAAAACTGACTAATTAATTTCTCTTATTCACGAGTTTTATTTATTGGAACAAAAAGTAACCCCCTTGCACCTGCATGCTTAGGTTTGTAGAGAAAGTAAGGACCTAAGAATCATTTTGACATTGTGGTGGGAGTTTTTATGATACGATTGAATGAACGGTCAATCCATACCATGGGGTTGAGGGGATCCAGATGATAAAGCTTTCAACACAGAAATCAAGCAAAGACAGGAGATTTTTACGTGAAAATTTAAGTTAGAAAAAACCACGGGGAGGAGAGAGAGAATTCACTATTGTTAAGAAGTTACAGTGAATTTATAGAACTTTACTGTGGTTACAATATCCTAAATCCCATCCCCCCCTCGTTTGAGGAGAAGATTTATTTGTATTGAATTATTGGCCTTGAGGCGAATTAAACGATGGTAAGATTGACATAATTGTTGCGATCTTCATGTGCAAAATTGTAGTAACTACGACGATTGTGGACGCCTAATTGTTGGGATCGCCTGCCAAAATCCTCCTCAGTCCATAACTTTCTAGGATGTTATGATCGTGGGAAAGTTGGGTTGCGTAACTGAAGACAAGAATCAAGGCGGGCAGTTTCTGTAACTGTCTTGCTTGGAGCGAAAGTCTCTTAAAAGGAGTGGAGCTCAGGGTTGGGAGCATGGGTGGTCTCGGGGCAGAGGTGTTCTCGGAGGGAGGTACGGCATCAGAAATAGCTGAGTGTCCTCAGAAGGAGGAGCATCCTTAGGAACAACTGAGTGTTCTCGGAAGGAAGAGCGGCTTCGGGAAGGTGCTCAGACTTTCTTCTTGGCCCGTAATGAGTATGCCGGTACGTCGAGTTTGTCACTTGTTTGGGATGCTTCTGATGAGATGGAACCCGCGTCGCGATCCTAAAGAAGATCAAAATTTGACTACTACAGATGTCACTCTGCCTCCTCCTTCTTTGCATCTCTAAGAGAGAAAAAGGAGAGCAGACTAATTCGATCTTCTAGAATGAAAATTTCTATGGGTAGTTAGAATGTCCTCTGTACTTCGTGGGAGAGCAACTGAAGTGAATTTTCATATTCTAAACTCATCTAGAGGTTGATGCAGGTGAGAATCTGATCATTATTGTGTATCTTTAAAACTTGACCCAAACGCACCATGTACAACTGGCAAATTAATGAATGAATAAGATATTGGTGTCATAATGAATGAGATCTTGCGACATCGATGGTTGATATCTGGCTGATGCAACATGCCAAAAATCTTAGGACTGCTGATTTGACATGCTGAAAATCTGGGATCATGGTCCGACTTCTTGGGAATTTGAGAAATTGAATAGGAATGGTCTGGCTTCTCCATCTATAAATAGGGTGGATCTTTGGGATGAATTGTCCCATCCTCAAAAGAATTTCTTGCCCCCAAATTTCTTGTTCTGGTGGGTTGTAGTGTCTTTTTTTCCTTCGTCCATTAGAGGAAAGAGAGAGAAAGGATTAAAACAATTGTCGCGCTCTTGATATTCAGGGGTTTGGCTATTGTGAAATGTCAGTCTTTGTGACGGGCTTGTCAAAAAATATCAGTCTTTGCGACAAGGCCCCGCTGCCAGCTTAGATAGGTAAGATTCTTACTTCAACTTAGTTTGTTCGTCTGGTCCCCTGATCAGATTGGTTCAGTACTCTGGTTGACATTTGGAGTCTTGCTTTCCTGATGGTATGCTGAGGTAGGAGGGGGGACTGTACAAGGTGAAGGCGGTGGTAATTCTGATTCTATTGCCATCTCACATGTATGGTCATCTTTACTCTAACTTTTGTCTTTGGATGACTTTCTGAGAGTTCTCAGTATCATCATTTGGAAGATAGATGGGAGGGGGTGGGGGATTATTGGTTTGGGAATCATCTCATGTATGCTACTGTGGACGTTCATTTTAAAAAGTCTTTCTGATGTGAACATCGGGATAGAGGATGTATCTATATTTCTTTTCAAAAACTTATAAAAATGTCGTGTGCTATTTTATTACTTGTTAGATGTAATCACATAATGTTGAAACGATTTGTAATGAAAATATTTGAAATAAAATTTATGCATGAATGGAAGCGAGAGTAATTATTTCTATCTTGCATGTGTTGTTCAATTGTTGGTCTGTTCATGACTAGCTGCCTCTGCGGAGGGTTGACCAGCTTTTCGGAGATTTTATCATGGAAGTACTTGATAGTGGTCGAGAAGGGAAATGGCACGGTCTCCGAGTAGGAGAAATCCCATCTGCGATACCTGCAAATATTTTCTCCGAGTGGGGAAAATCTCAGCTGCAAAGTTGGGTTCACATTTTCTTTC
Organism: Agave tequilana; assembly: GCA_038442645.1. Taxonomy (NCBI): domain Eukaryota; kingdom Viridiplantae; phylum Streptophyta; class Magnoliopsida; order Asparagales; family Asparagaceae; genus Agave; species Agave tequilana. The sequence goes on from JAVJIF010012525.1 coordinate 41,063, forward strand.
AAGAAGGGAAAATCCCATCAACAAAGCTGTCAAGCCGATACCCTGAGAGGGAAAAATCTCTGCAGTAGAGTCTGAACTCCGAGTGGGGGAAATCCTATAGTAGAGTGTCATGAATGCCGAAAGGAGAGCCGGTGTTATCGTCTCCGAGGGGGACTCTCATTCTGACATAATAGTCATTGGACCTGCAAAAAAGTGGCCTGAAGTGGGGATGTCACCTAGCGATAGATTGGACACGTCCGTTCCAGGTAGGGGCCCTACCTGGTGTGATGATTTGGTACCTCAGAGTGGGAGTAAACCCAGCAGTATAGTTGACCTCCATGTGGGGGAAATCCCATAATGGAGTTGTCTCCTGAGTAGAGGCATTCTCATTATCAGAATATGAATGCTCCCGAGCAGAAGTATTTTCGCATCGGAATATGGAAGGAACCTAACAGTGGAAAACTGTCGTGGCTTCATTTGCCTGTAGGTTTAGATGAGGGAAGCCCGTAAGCTTATGTTTATACTTTGAGTGGGGCAATCCCATCAGAGAAATATCAAATGGTGGTTCTGAGAGGAAAAAAATTCTTATAGCATAGTGGGAGACTCCCGAGTGGGGGCAATCTCATCAACAGAGGGTTTCGGCTCTCGTAGGATGGCCGAGAATGAGCATATAGGCATGTCTGCATTGACTCCTCCAAATGAGGAAAATCCTATCTGCGGGGTGTACAGATACAATCCTCTGAGTGTGAGAAATCCCATTAACGGAGGACTGACATAGAGTGGGGGAAATCTTATCTCCGGAGTAAACATGTGGCTGCCTCCGTGTGAGAGAAATCCCACTAGCGGCACGTGTGGATGGATAGACCGCACTGGATGGATGTACTGCCATGGATGGTTATACTACAATGGACGGATGTACTGCCATGGATGGATGTACTGTAATGGATGGATGTAATAATATGGATGGATGTACTGCCATGGTTAAGAGCGTAAAATAATATTTTATTCAAAAGTGAAGTATACAGAATAAAGAATGGAATGAAGTCCGCCCTGTAGTCTGGAACTTGGATAGTCAATCGATCGCTTTATATTGAGCGATCAAGGGTTGTTCCTGAGAAGGTTGAGTGTTTGGTTATCCAGAGGCTGCTTCGGGAGTGAAGATGTACTCTTTAAGTAAGCCCTGCTGGAGAAGCTCCTCCAGGTACTTTCGAAAGGCCCAACAGTGGACAGTTTGATGCCCTTTGCAGTCATGGTAGGAATAGTATTTCTCTGATCCTGAAAGTGAGAGTTTGTGTTGGATTGGTCTCAGGCATCTAACCCAAGGCTAGTATTTGATGGTGTTAAAGATCTCGTTGATAAGGAGCTTCAGTGAGTGGAGCGTCCCATTGATATGTAGTTTTGAGTGAATTTAGAGGGAAAATCAAGAGTGCTTACCTCTTGTGAGCAGGTTGCCCCTGGTGTCGATCTTGAGTGTGGTCAGGAGCTTCGTGCAAAGACTTTGATTTCCTACCCGCTATCGCCTAGTTTCGTAGAGTGATTGAAGGAAGCCTTTATCGCCTCTTCAAGCTGGATGTAAGACTGAGCTCGAGAAATGATCTCGCTCGTCTTGACGACATTGTGCTTCATGACGTGTTTGTACAGAGAATGCATGACTTACAGCCCGCTGATGAACGTGAGCGTGAAGAATTCTTCGCTACAATTGGAGACTTTGGTTAGATGGCTCTAGAAAAAGTTGATGTACGACTTGAGACTGTCTCCTTACCTCATCTTGATGGAGAGGAGATGATAGCTATTTCTCTTGGCTTTTTGGCGAGAGGCATGCTGGGTGAGGAATGCCTCGGTCACTTCCGTGAAATTGTGAAGAGAGCGCGGTGGCAGGGATCCGAGATTGCACCTTTCAGGCTGGAGGGGAAAGTGAGGCATATGACTGGATCGTTATGGAAGTAGATCACCTTCTTGTCCTGGAAGTGATAGATGTGTTGAACTGGATTACTCACTCTGAAATACTAGTTGAAAGTTGGAGTTGAGAATTTCCTTGGGAACTTGCAACTTTGGATCTCATCAGAGAGAGGAGAATCATGAATTTTTGCTATAGGAGGTGGGTGGCCCGGTGACTTGACCTCCATGATCTGCTTCTGGATGAGCTCATTGCGGGCAAAGAGATTGGGAGACCTGTTGTTCTTGAGCTGCCTTCCAGTTTGTGTTGGATTATTCTGGAGGGCTGTAATTTGGTCTGAAGTTGCTAGTTGAGCTGTTTTAACTTCTCTTGCCCTCAGAGGATGTTTTCACGATCAAGGGTCACATAATCCTGCTAGTAACTGAATTGCGTCTGTTGTTCCTTCATTTGCTCTCTCACCTAATAAAGTGTCTAAAGGATTTTGTCTTCGTACTGTTGTGAGTTTGGATATTGGCAGACAGTTTGTGTGGTGATGAGGAACCGGTATCCACGGTGACAATCGGTCGATCATTAACAAGTCGAGAAATCGTGTCCCCAATGGTGCTGGCGGCTCTGCTTTTCGTCATGGCGGCATTGTAAATGACCGTCTGCTTCTTCGAGGCCATTTTTTTTGGGAAAGACTTTTTGAGGAGAATCTAGATTGTTAGGGAGAAGAGATCTTGAGTTTAAATCTCAGCTCTCAGTGAAAACACCAATTTATGGTGGGAATTTTTCTGATACGATTGATCAAATGGTCAATCTTACACCACGGGTTGAGGGGACCCAGATTATCGAAAGTCAATAAATATTTCAACACAGAAAGCAAGCTAAGACAGGAGATTTTTACGTGGAAACTCAAGTTGGTAAAAACCATGGGGAGGAGAGAGAGAATTCACTATTGTCAAGATGTTACAGTGACTTTTACAAATCTCTACTGTGGTTACAATATCCTAGATCCCATCCCCCTCGTTCAAGGAGAAGATCTATTTGTACTCAATTGTCGGCTGGAGAAGATTGGAACGATGATGAGATTGACATCACTGTCATGATCTTCATGTGCAGAATTGTAATAACTACTATGATTGTGGGTGCTTGATTGTTGAGATCACCTGCCAAAAATCCTCCCTAGTCCATAACTGCCCAGGATGTTATGATCGTAGGGAAAGTCAGGTTGCATAACTGAAGGCAAGAATCAAGGAGGGCTGTTGTTGTAGTTATCTTGCTCGGAGCAAAAGTCTCTAGAAAAGAGTGCACCTCGGGAGACGATTGGGAACATAGAAGTTCTCGGGGTGGAGGTGTCCTTGGAGGGAAGAGCGGCCTCGGGAATAGCTGAGTGTCCTCAGAAAGAGAAGCGGCCTCAGGAACAGCTGAGTGTTCTCAAAAGAAGAAGCAGCTTCAGGAAGGCGCTCAGACTTTCTTCTTAGGCCCGTAATGAATCTGCCAGTATGTATAGTTTGTTTTTTGTTCAGGATGCTCCTGACGAGGTGGAACATGTGTCGCGGTCCTAAAGAAGATCAAAATCTGACCACTACAGACATAAAGCTTAAGATACTATGTCTGAGGGTTAATTGAGTTAGTTTTCACTTCCTTAACCTAGCCAAAAAGTCTTAATTAGCAGCCCACCTCACCGCTACCCTTTCACTATTGAGTCCATCTATAAGAGCCATGGATATATTCATCCATAGGGGATAACAGGATAATATCAAGAACTTAAAATTTCTCTCTTTTACATAACAACTGTGCTTAAGATCATTTGTCATCCTTCTATGAAATAATGTATTACTTATTTATCTTTACTATTATAATCATAACCCTTTTTTATTGAAATTTTAATTTTAATTTTAATTGTGACTCTCATTCGTGTCACAACCCAATCAAATCTATCCATCCATTTACAAACTATTAACAAATGTTGAAATCTAGCCATATGTCTATATCATTATCTCAAAAAGGAATTTAAAATTAAAAATAGCATTTAATGGATACAAATAAGAATCCTGAATGTGCATCCCTCTTCATGATTATGTATCGAAAATTTCTTAATCTATTCATGACTCTCTCTCTCTCTCACATCCATATGTAAAAAAAGTGAAATGAAAAAATGTTACAATACCCAAAAAACTAGCAATAACATTTCCATCCATACTCAAGAAAAGTTTGAAACAATAAATAAGCAATATTTATTAGGGATTTCTATTTAAAAAAAAGACTTTGAAAAAAAATATAATTTTTATTAGAGAGAAAATATGATACTTATCCAAAAAAAGAAGTTGAAAAGTTTCTCTGTTTTTTCCATTCAAGATTAGAATTCTCTATAATCATATGAAAAGGCCTACAAAAAAGGTATAGAAAAGACACTTTTAAATTTTTTCATTTTATATCAACTCTATTTTTATTGTATTTGCATAGCACGTGCCCAAAATCTAGTAAGTGTAATAGGTGTAATGGACAATACTGGAGGAGATACTAATTTTACTTTCTCTTTAGTTACAAAACCAAGTGAATCATAAGTTCATCCATGGGCTATTTTGCTAGGGATGGAGGGGAGAATATGATTTCATTCTCTCTAAGACTCTGATACCGTTTACCATCATTGGGAGAGAAGTCCAACCCTTCTAATATTAAAAGGAATCTTAAATAGCTTTTCGAGATATTGAGGAGCGAATATTAGCACCCACCAAACTGATAAAGGCACCTATCTGATTAGTACACCAAACAAATTGATATAGGCACCCCTAATTTTTCTAAAATTTCCCCCCAAAAAACACCTCTTACTGCTTCCCTCTCCAATTTCCTCCTTCTGCTTCCACCGCGCTCTTCCCCAAGCTGTCCCCCGCCCCCCTCATTCGTTCCCCCTGGTTGTCCCTCCCACCCGCCCTCGTCCCCCTCGTCGTCCCCTAGCCCCATCGCCGTCCCCCTTTCCCCCTTTTCCTCTCCTCCTCGCCATCAGATTTGGCAGGGAGGAGGAGGCGAGGAAGGGAGGGGAGAGGAGGCCAGCCCCTCCCCCTCCTCACCCTCAACCCCTCCCTCCTCCTCACTGCTAGATTGGGCGGCGAGGAGGAGGAAGAAAGTGGAGGGGGAGGGCGGCTGGGGAGGAGATGGGGGAGGGAGGGGGGAGGGGAAGGTGGGAGAAAGAAGGGGAAGACCCCAGCGCGCCGCAGCTCACCGCATGCTGTCACTCTCTGTGGAAGGAGAAGAAAGAAGGAAAGGGTATTTCAAACTTTTACCCAGTAGCTAAATTTATCCAAAAAATCAACGACATTTTCATAGTTATTGAATTGGGGTATTTATCAATATGGTGGGTGCTAATATCTGCTCTTGAGATATTATGATCCTTTCTTTAAGAGACAGTAGATTTATGTCCAAAACATCCTATTTAAGTTCAAAACATCCTATTTAAGTTCATATTATTATTTTTTTAGTTTCATTTTAATATGACTCTATAAGACTATATATGTGTTTGCTGCATATGAATTTCTCAAAAACTAAGAGGAAGATGTCTATTAGCTTCTTTTTTTAATCTTCATGACGTTTTAGAGTAATGGTAGTGCAAGGTGATCAAGTCTGGACCTTCTCAGAAAATGTAAAGTTTAGGGATTAAAAAATAGAGAGTGTCAGGTGCTCAATTCTACCTCTATAGTAAGTTGCTATGCAGGTCATGATCCACAAGGAGTAACGTATGAAGATAGAGGGAGCAAACGATCCACCAACCAACTCATCAAAGCAACACAAATGCGACTTTGCCACATTTTGCCGACCTTGATCTGGCTCTATGATCATCCATTGATTCTCGATTTATCCTTTTATCTAGCTGGTTCTGCTGTTTGAGTTTTGGATTTTGCATTATCTCGCTAATCTTCAAGTTCACCAAATGGATCTTCAAAAATTTAGTTTTAACTAGTTTGTAACTGGTATTATCTTATCTGAAATATCTGGTCTTCAGATAGAATGGCTTCTAAAATCTTTGATTTGAATAAATCCATGTTGATTTTCTTGATATTTAAATTTCTTGATTTAATTAGATAAACCGGTCTATTTCTCCCTTTTCTTCATTAATTACCCTGAATACCACTAGACATGAAAATGAATTAAAAAATAGAGTTTTATTACAAAAATAAATGAAAAAATGTGACAAATGTGACACTAAATATGCAATGCATGTGTACAATCACACCCCCATACTTATCTTTTATTCATCCTCGAGTAAAATAAAAAGCAAAGCTAAACTAACTATCCACTTTTTTAGGAAACACGATTATACTTAGTACGTGCAATAAGCTGTTAAACATCTAGATTTTTCCTAGAGGACAAAATTTGTCTCGTCATTTTCAGTGAATTTCACCCACAAAATTCATAAAGAAAGAGAAATAAAGTGTTAGTATTTTGAAAACACACTTTTGAAAGAGAGAGAATATTTGAAGAATTTTTGCAAATAATCAAGTAATCTATAAGTTATAAAAAAATTAAAATTTTCATTCTTAAACTTAGTCTCTATTCAAAACTTGTTATCAATTAAGGTAAGGAGTCAAAATGTATTTCTCATTTAGTCTATTATTTTATCCTAAGTCGTATGTACCTTCGTGATTGTGAATATTTGACTCGAGATTCTTCAACTCTAACTCTTTTGCCTTATTTTTTTACATACTTTGATGGTAATATCCCTTATTTCTATTAAGCTTTCTAATTTGCCCATGTAACGAGCCTTAAGTCGGTGACTTTCAAACTGGACTGTCTTAGGGCATCGGGTGAGAAAACATCCCAAAATTTAAGGTCTCGAGCAAATAAGGCCACAAAACTAAGACTTTTTATTTATAGTATGGACCACTTTTAAGTGCGAATACTTATGCTTTATGAGGCACAAATACCCAGCTTAATATTATATTTTTTCTTTTTTTCTTTTTTTATAAGGTATAAGAATCTTTGTTTTTAAACCCTACGTGTGTAAGCGTATAAATTATGCATATTTCATCAAGGTAAAAATCAAGATAAAATTACTTTTTCAATTTTTCTTTCTAACCCTAGAAATTAAATAAATAATCTTATTTTGATCAAGTGTAAAAAATCATAATTATGATTCTCCTATTCCTTAAACTTAGCTTAATTACTTATAAAAAATAAGCCAAAATACTGTTTCTCTTTTTAAAAAGTTTTTAAAAGCAAAGAATTTTTTTATATTAAAAAAAACCTATGTTATGTTAGAACCCTCTCCCACACCTATTTCATGCGTTGTCCTCAATGTATTAATGAATGCATATATGTATAAAAAAGAAGTACGAAAAAAAAAATGTAACATCAAAGTGGTGGCTCTGGTGGTGGTCAGATTGGGCCAAGCGTTACTGCCCAATCTAGATAATGTGATTGTTTACAGTGCCCACCTTTTATGATCTTTTTTCTATTTATATATTTACAATCCCCAACATGAATGGGATCGTGTAGGATCCTAACGTTAAAATTATCCGATTATATGACCAATCTTCGAATTATAGGTCACGTAGAGGGGGGTGATAGGTGACAAGCTAATTTAATACAAAACTAATGCAGAATTAAAAAATTATTTATGCAAACTAAAGCTATTATGCAAACACACAAAGTAAAACACAAGAGCGTAGCTGAATTCCCAGTGAAGGGCTCTGGACTATCTCCTCAAGGTTCCTTTAGATTAAGAGTTGAGGTGCCACTATGGCTCTCTTGGTTGAATACAAGTGTGAGCAAACAATCCCAAGCATATAACCATTAAGCACAAGGAATATCAAGCAAGTCAAATATATAAACAATAAGCACATACAAGATATAAAGACAAGTGTGAGAGAGAGAGAGAGAGAGAAATGAGCAATCACAAACACAGGAGAATTGTTTTGAGGTTTGAGCACACTTTCTCTACGTCCCCGCCTTCAACACTATGAAGGATTTTTACTATAACGATCCCGCAAGATCACTCGGTGCCGCAACACCTACAATGAGCTCCCTCAAGAACTCTTATACCTGCAAGTCCCTCACTTGTTCCCACAAGAACAACACACGCAAGCGCACTAGCTTGCCGAGATCGCACCTCTTATAACTCCTCCAACCACAAGTTGGAACACTTGGTGATCACATCACTTGATCACCACAAAACTCTCTTCATCGAGGCCACAACCTTTACAACTCCTCACAATATAAGAATGAAAACTTGTGATCACTTTTCTTGATCACAAAAATAACTCTCACAACAAGGATCCCTGGAGATTGATATAGCAATGGATGGATCAAGTTTGTGTGAGAAAACAAGATAGATTTGTGAAGGAAAATTTAAGAAATCTCTTTTGAAAATACTCTTAAAAACTCTCCTTTTGATATGAAAGTTTTAGCTCAAAAACATGTGGAGAAAACCGTAAGAGAGATGACAAAAACTGGCTCTAAAACTTCTCCAAATTTTGTCTAAAACTGGCCAAGAGAACCCTTATTTATGGGGGATCAAAACTAACCGTTTTAGCTCAAAATCTGGCCAGATAGGCCTGTCGGTCGATCAGCCAACGGTCATAGTTATGACCGTTGGGGTTACCGATCGACCGCACCCAGGTCTTGACCTGTCGGTTGGCCGAGGCAAGAACCAGAGAGCAAAACTCTCTGGTCGGTCGACCTCCCGGTCAACCGGCCCTCAAGCCAAGGCTGTGTGCACGTTCTGTGTACATCGGTCGACTGCCAGAAGGCCAGGTTAAGGATTAAGGGGATTAAAACTTGGTCTTTTAACATCCTATAAAATCACAAAAAATTCATAGAAATGTGTGATAAAAAATCAACACATATTACAAACAAGTAGAACTATTTTTGTGATATCGAAATTCAGCTTTAAACAAAAATCGATATTTTTCAAAAATCAACTTTGAAATGAAAATTTGATTTTTTTCAAAACTTGTTCAAGTACAAAAACATGATATTATAACACTTTTGAAGTATAGTGTGTATGGATATGATCTAATACACATATAAAATGAAATATCTATGTTTTAATAATTAAGCTCTCAACAAAGTTTTGATAAATATAAAACTTAAAATCATGAACTCAAAACATCAAACTATATTTTTCTAAACATTTGAACAAATAATGTATATAGATGAAATTCAATATACATATAAAACATGTAAACTTGCTTTGATGAACTCTATTCATGAAACATAAAGATATTTCTTTGAAACTCAACACCAAAATAGTATTTTCTATAACTAAAACTATTTTGTGTGTGTATGAGCTTGAGCAATCCACAACTAATCTATCATTTATATTTTATCTAAAACACAAAATCTTAACACTTACAAACATAACTCAAGTCTTGAAAATCTTCTCTTGAAAATCTTCTTCTCATCTTGACTTGGTCCAAACCTTGATCCAATTAGCTAGACTCCTCTTGAGTACTTGATGCGATCTTGAAGAGCGAGCTCTTGAATCAACACGTGCTAGCTTCAAAACTTGACTTTGAATCTTTAGTTGAAGCTAAACACCGACTAAAATCTTGATCAAATATCTGAAACTAAAAAAGCACAAGATTATTAGTACTATAACTATATGAGTTAATCATCATAAAAACTAGGGTGATGGACCTTTGGGCCTACAATCTCCCCCTTCTTGATGATGACAAAACTCATGGAGTTATATATGCATGGATTAAAGATAAGCTTCATAGAAGCTCCCCCTTAACTCATGCATAGCAATAAACATAAAGATATTCAATGAAAGCACATAAATTAAATAAAACATATATGCATAAATATCAATATTAAGCATGCATATATAAACTCACTAAATTCTTCTCCCTCTTTTTGTCAATTCATCAACAGAAGGGGTGAAGATAATCAAACAATAAAGATTATATATATATATATATATATATATATATATATATATATATATATATATTATATATATATATATATATATATATATATATATATAATATATGCATGCATGCGATATACATTCATGAAGAGGAGAGACGTTAAGTTAACTCCCCCTGCATACATGCATTATATGAAGAAAGGATGACTAGACCCTAACCCACATAAAACATAATATATAATGTATAGTCGGAGATGTTAAGGTCCCCTACACACGTGTACCACATAAAGAAGAGAGGTCAAGCTTCTCAATATGTAAAATACGCTCAACATGAATCTATATATAGAGGAGATGTTAGCTCCCCTTGCATATAAGCAATACATATCAAACAAAATTTTTAAGAAATTTTTTGATAATACTTAAAACAAAATTTTAAAATTTCTTGAGTCAACAAAACAAATTTTGATACCAATTGTAATTCATTGTAAGTTTTTGATACCATAGAAGGTAAAACATGAAATATATTTTGATAGAAAAAAATACTAATTGAAATCAATATATAAGCTTGTAAAGATTCCATACAACATTTAGAATTAAGTCAAGCTTAGCATAAACATAATTTGTGCTTAAAAAAATGTGACATTATAAAATAAGCACAATCTAAATCATATATATGTATGTATGAAATGAAAATACCACTTAAAATTTGATATATACATATATAGAAAATAAAATATGTGTATACAAAAGAAATAGATTATGAAAATTATGTATAACTTATAACTACCACCCTTTCATGCACATGATAAAAGATAGTCATTAAGGTATACAAGGTATGGTCACCCAACCATCTACCCTTAGAAGTCAGGGGTTTTAAAAATTAAGATTTGAGACTAACTTGAGCATGGTATCATCAAAAGAAAAATTTTCATAAAAATTAAACAACCATCAAGATATATGTATGTTATGTTGAATCTAAAAGTATACATACATATCCCAAGAAAAGAGTCAAAAATAGAATTTTGCATGAAGGCAAGTGACTCAAGGATATACATGCATATCTATTAGTTTTAAACAAAAATAACATATACATGAAGATAAACATGTGCAAAAATAGAAAAAATAAGTAAAAATGAAAGAATCATCAAAACTAGGTTATACATGTACATGTAATGAGTACAAATAAGCAATGAAGCACAAACATATAATAATTAAGTATAGCTCACTACTTGTACAAGTATAAATACAAGTTTTAATAAAAACTATATCTAAACAAGTAATCACCACATGAAGTACAAAACAATCATGATCATTAGGCTAAATGTACGTGTTTTAAAACTAGTATATACATAGTAGTTAAACAATAGTGAGAACACAAAAAATGAATCCATATGAACATGGGTGTATCTCAAAGACTATATATATCACATTGTCTAATAACATTGTATTTAACATAATGAGCATTAAAAATAAAACATGCAAAAAAAATAATTAATGTAAAAGCATGTAAACTAAAATAGGAGTTTAGAGATAATTACTAAATCATATGAACTATTATCTAAGTCTCCAAACTATGTTAGTCCTCCCATCAAACTTTCTTGATAGTGATGCATCAATTTGGTATGTCCATCTAGCTCATACTGAAATCACCTAGAGGGGGGTGAATAGGTGATGGCTATATGAAATATAGCAATAATGCGGAATTAAAATTCTACTTAACAATTAGCTCAATTAAAAAGACTTGCAATGTAAAAGACAATATATAGTGCAAGAATTAAAGAGAGTTAGAGTTTAGAGAAAATTGAGCAAACGCAAACACGAGGATATGTTTCCGAGGTTCGAGCCACGCTCTACGTCCCCGCCTTCACACTTGAAGGATTTCCACTATTGTTGATCCCACTGGATCGCCAATACAAAGACACACTTGTCCAATCTCTCGTGATGTCGCAACACCACCAGAGCACACTAGCTCGCTTGAGGCCGATGCCTCTACAACTTCGCTCAAGAAGAAGGTTGATCACACTTGATCACAAAACGCTCACTTAGCACAATCCTATTACCAATATGTAGAAGTAGAACTTGGGATTGTGAAGTGCAAAAACTAGAGTGAAGTAGAGGAGTTAGCTTCTAGAGGGTGTTTGGAAATTTTGGCTTTGGAAATCTTTTTCTAAAATGAAAGCTTGAAAAATCACTTGTAAAATTATTGTGAAAATTGTTGTCTTATCATGTTGAAGTGACCACCTATTTATAGAGGATGAAAGACAGGGTAAACTGGTGGAGAAATTCGTTGGGTGAAGATCCCAACAAAAACAGTCAGAAAAATATAGCTGTTGGAGTCTGTCAGACTTTTCTGACAACTGCCGGTCGACCGGGACGGTCGACCGTCAACGGTCATATTTCTGACCGTTGGGGGACATCGGTCGACCGCCCCGGTCGACCCAAACAAACAGAGAGCACTGTTAAGTGCCCGGTCGACCCGAGCGGTCGGCCGACGTGCACACATGCACAGTTGTGCACGTCGGTCGACCCGAGCGGTCGACCGGCCTCTGTCAGATCTGTTAAAACAGATTCTGCAGAAACCAGGAAAGGGAAATTGGTTTTGGTCTTATGGTTTAAGGACATTATAAATGAGGTGCTAGCCCTACTAAATCTAAGAGTGTGATCATAGATCAATACTCAAACATGTTCTATCTTTTTGATAAAAAACTTGTTTTTCCAACAATCATTTTTCAAAACTTGGTATTTCTTAAACTAATTTTTCAAAACATGATTTTTCTCAAACTATGTTGAAAATACTGAAATGAAAATACTTTTGAAGCCTTGAAGCAAACTAAGTGTGTGTGAGTGACAATCCCAAATAATCTACTTCTAACATCTAGGTTTTGACAAAATGTCTAAAAAGAAAAGTAAAATACAAATCTTGGTCTTTTCTTCAAAGTCTTGATCCCGAAGCTTTCTACCGTGCTTGGCTTGGGAATGCAAATCTTTAGCGGCGTCCAAACTTGTGAGTCTTGATCGTGGAGCCGTCAAATCAACTTGTTCTATAACCTGAAATCCTTTTAAACAAAATTGTTAAATACATAACTAAATATGGTTTGTTATCATCAAAATATACATCGAGATATTGGGCTAATGGCCTTTGGGCCAACAATCTCCCCCTTTTTGATGATGACAAAACATATATAGTTATTACAAATAGTTTGGGTAGAGACTTCAAGAGAAGCTCCCCTCAACATATGCATATCATAAAAAGTATACTCAGGCATAGATAAACAGCACAAATGATAATCCACAATATACATGTCCATGCCAGAAACACTCATGTCATAAAAGATAACATATGTTCTTACATAGATAAAAAACAAAAACACATGTTCAAAATACAAACATCAAATATCAAGTACATGTCCACAATACTAAAAATAACAGATGGTCCAACATAAAAATACAAAACACAAAATATAAGCCCAGAATGAAATGATCTCTCCCATCAAAAACTCCCCCCCTTTTTCACATCATCAAATAAGGGAAAATCACTTAGCACCACCATCGTCCTCAGACGAGCTCTCCTCAGCATCGCTTTCCTCAGCATCGTCTTCCTCATCATCGTCTTCCTCAGACAAGCTCTCCGCAGCAACACCCGCAGCCATCTTCTTATCGCCATCATCATCAGCATCCTCATCAGAAGAAGAAGCCGCCTCCGCTAGATCAATGCCTGCAACTCCTGGCTGAGGTGGTGAAACAGCAGAAGGAGCCCTGACAGGAAATGGAGGGCCGGAGGATGGAAGAGGTCGGGCAAAAGACGTGGGATCAGGTCCAAGCATGTTGGGCTTCACAAAGAGTGCCTCAAATTGCGAGTCCACGAATCTCATGGAGTCAGTAAAGTAAGACATGTCATGCGAATGCCCTGAAAACGCGAGTCCATCTCCGCGCGAAGGGCTGCATCTCGCTGCTCGATCCAAGACTGGTCTTCCTGGATCTGAGAGCGAAGCTCAGAAGAAATAAGGGCCTGAAGATCTGGAGATATGGAAGGGCTGGGAGCGGAGGAAGTCCCTGGGGCAGAAGAGGACCCTGGGGCAGATGATGACCCTGGAGCAGGAATAGGAGGAGGCTGCTCATGAGCGACACGACGCATCTGAGCCTGCATCCTCTTAAGAAGGGTGCTATCCAGGTTCACAGAAGATTCAGAAGGAGTCTCAGAAGAAAGATCAAATCCTAATTGTTTGAGAAGATAGGATATGAGCATCCCATAAGGCAAGTGCCTACCGGGCATGCGGATCTGATCAGAAGCCATGTGAGAAGCTATGAAATGGGGAAGGTTAATCTTAATGCCTTTGAGAAGGCAATAGACTATCAGTGGAACTGGACCCTAGCATTGCTATACTCCCCTGACTTGGGTAGAATATTATAGAAGACAAATTTAGCTAAGACTTGGGCGGTGAACGTGAACTTGTTCACCTCCTCATTCCCAACCAAACCGGGGTTGTCATCCCCGTGAATCAAGATAGACGTGGTGAGCGCAGACTCACTGGCCGGATACTCAAAATCTTGAAGATCAAAAGAGTAAACATCAACTCCTCCAGAGGAGAGATGCAGTAAATCAGCAAATTGTCCTAGAGGGATGTCAATATCCCTTCCTAGAACACGAGATCTAACTCGATTTCCCTCGAAAGCATAATTGGCTTAGAAGTAATGCACTAGGGAGGTGTACACTAGTTCCCTAATGGCCATGAATTGGTCCAATGAATTTCTTCTCAGGATGCGAGGGATGTTGAGATGTTCAAAATCTTGGAGAATAACACATCTCCCTGAAATGACTGATTTCTTAGAAAGTAAGATAAATCAGTTTTCAGCAAGATCATTAATAAAAGGACGTTTGGGCCTAGTGGAAGATGAAGAAGGGACAACAGATTTTCCCTTTTCTGATCTAGACCTCTTAGACATATTGGATTTTTAGTGAAAATAGATAGATCTAGGTTAAACACAATTTGGGCTTGATCTACGAAACAAAAGAGACAAAGATCTTGACAATAGATTGTAGAAACTAGACTAGAGATCAAGATACACAAGAAAAATCAGTTTTTTACCTGAAAAAGAAGATCAAGAGCCCTAGATCTGAAATTCCTTGAAATTGGACGGAGAACAGTCCTGGAGATGAAGATCTAACCCAAAATAGAGAGATTATAGGTTAAAATTGGTTAGGGCTTGATCTAACAAATGATGAGACAAAGATTTTGACAAGAGAGTGAAGAACAAAAGATATGAAAGCAAGATTCATAAGAAAAATTAGATTTTTACCTGAGGGAAGAAAATCAAAAACCCTAGGATGAGAAATTTCTCTGAAAAAGGATGTAGATCAGACCTGAGAATGAAATCCAGCGAAAATCCTGCGAAATTAGCCTTGGATTTGATGAAGATTTGAGGGATTATGAGAGATTAGGGTTTTGGAGAGAAAGGGCAGAAGAACGGTCGCTGAAAAAAATGAGATGAGAGAGAGAGAACCGGGCTTTAAAAGATGGGTTTAGGGCAGAATCTCGACGCACGGTCGACCGGTCCGGTCGACCCAAAATCCCGAGAGCTCTGACAGACAGAGCGGTCGACCGTACGGGTCGGCCGGCAATAGAAAAGAATAAAAGGTATTCTTCCAGGCGAAGCCGGTCGACCGAAAATCAATGGCGGTCGGCCGGTCTTGCCTAAAATCTGTCAAACAGCAAGGACACAAAAAAAAATTTTACAAGAAATTTTATCAAATAACAAGCAGGATATATTACCATACCAAATTATAATAACAAGTTTTAAATTTTCATAAATTACAGAATTCACACAATACATTTTAATTTTTTTTTAATTTTCACATAAAAGCAAAGTTTTTAGAGATGTTGAAGCCGAATACCCGGTGAAGGGTTCTGAACTTCATCCTCGTGATTCCTCTTGAATGAGTTGAGGTGCGCAATTGCCATCTCTAATGTATTTGTTTTAAATATGAATTTTTAAATATATATTTTTTATTTTTAGTTTGACAAAAATATGTATATAGGTATATGATCAAAACTTAGCATGTGGACATTCAAATATGTGACATAAATACAAGACATCAAATTAGAACAAGGCATATACACAATCATGATAGAGATGTAGGTTTACACTAACATATATCAATGTAGCATAAAAGTAAACTAACAATCCTATGCATTTGTATATATAACCAAAAGTAAAACTTTTTAAATGGAGAAGTTACCAAATGAGGGCAATCTCCAAAATAGGTGCCTCCATGATAGCGATGCAAGCGACGATGTGTTCGTTAGGCATTGTTGCATCCACCACCCGGGCACCGCCTCCCCCTAAGTCTTAGAGGATGAAGATCCACTTGTATCATTTAAGTTTGGTGGGTCTTTTGGTACCCATGTTTTCTTGGGTCCTATAGGGTTAATACCGGGGCGAACCTAAAGATGTTTACTTGGTATATTATGTTTAGCATAACAAAATTTTTCTAAATGGCCTTTGCGGCCACAATGCGTGCAAACATAAATCCTACCACTACTATACATAAAAGCATGCTTATGTGTGTGTTCATGTTTCCGTGCATGTTTATGGTGAGTGTGTTTCCCTTGGGTTACTCCTTTGGGAAACCTAGAAGCAAATTTATTTAAATCAAAAGCACACTTCTTTAAAGTATTATCTAAAGTTTCAACACGTTTTTGTATTTCCAAATATTCATTTTTGTTGAGAGTTGAAATGGGGGTTTTTCCTTTACAAGATATTTTATATTTTTCAAAATCAATTTTCATTTTCTCAAAAGCATTAGATAATCATTTTTCTCTTTTACAACAATATCAAATTTGTTTTTCAGTAAATCATTTTCCTTTTTCAATTTTTTATTTTGAGATTGTGAAATCTCATACCTATGTTGTAATTCTTCGAAAAATTGAGCAAGTTCATCCATGGTTAGCTCATCATCATCAATAGAGTTTTCTAAGCATACCTTTGAAGCATCCTCCCCATGTGCCATGAAGCACATGTTGGCGGTGTCGATCTCCTCTTCGGATTCCGACTCCGTATCATCCCACGTGGCCACCATTGCTCTTTTCTTCTTTGGGACATTCTTGGAAGTGGTTGCTTGGAGTGCGGGGCAATCAGTAATAAGATGTCCGATCTTCTTGCAATGGAAGTAAGGACCAGGTTCTTCTCTTTTCTTTTCATATCTTCCTTGAGGTTTCTCTCTCCGGAAGTTGCTTTGCCTCCCCTTCTTGTAGAACATTTTGCCCACCTTCCGGATGAGCATGGCAAAGTCCTCATCGCAATCTTCCGATGAGTCATCCTCTTCATGAATGGTTGGAGTGGCTTTGAAGGCGAGTGCTTTCTTCTTTGGCGCCTCCCTTTCTTCTCTTACTTTCATCTCCATCTCATGTGTCTTGAGATTTCCGATGAAACGGAGAAGTCCATCTCCTCCCTATCGTTGAGTTCTTTGAGGGTGGTAGCCTTTACTTCCCAAGATTTGGGAAGAGCTCGAATGACCTTCCGAATTTTTTGGTCATTATCGATTGCGTCACCTAGAGAAGACAAGGCATTAGTAATCTTGGTGAAACGCGTGAGCATGTCATCAATGCTCTCATTATCAAACATATAAAAATTCTCATATTGAGAACGCAACAAGTCAATCTTAGATCTTTTGACTTGTGACGTTCCCTCATGAGTCACAATTAAAATGTTCCAAACTTCAAATGCGGATTTGCAATTAATGATGCGAGATAGGTCATCCTCATTTAGAGCTTGGGTCAAGGCATATTGGGCTCTAGCATTTGCTTCATAGTCCTTGGTGGTGTCCTCAGACCATGAACTCTCATCGGTGAGAGGTTCTAAAAATTCTCTAGTTATGGCCCTAGCTACTCTAACACCTAGGGACTTTAGAAATAGGTTCATCTTGACCTTCCAAATAGGGAAGTTCAAGCTATCAAACTTAGGCGGGGACTTGATGCTAGAAAAGTCAAGGGATGCCATGAATACAAATGTGAATGCACAATCAAATATAATGCAACAAATATATAGCCAAATGAATGGATCTCCCTAAGGTGGTTAAACCAAAAGTTAGGGTTAGGCTCTGATACCAATTGAAATCACCTAGAGGGGGGGTGAATATGTGATGGCTATATGAAATATGGCAATAATGCGGAATTAAAATTCTACTTAACAATTAGCTCAATTAAAAGACTTGCAATGTAAAAGACAATAAATAGTGCAAGAATTAAAGAGAGTTAGAGTTTAGAGAAAATTGAGCAAACGCAAACACGAGGATATGTTTCTGAGGTTCGAGCCACGCTCTATGTCCCCGCCTTCACACTTGAAGGATTTCCACTATTGTTGATGCCACTGGATCGCCAATACAAGGACACACTTGTCCAATCTCTCGTGATGCCGCAACACCACCGGAGCACACTAGCTCGCTTGAGGCCGATGCCTCTACAACTTCGCTCAAGAAGAAGGTTGATCACACTTGATCACAAAACGCTCACTTAGCACAATCCTATAACCAATATGTAGAAGTAGAACTTGGGATTGTGAAGTGCAAAAACTAGAGTGAAGTAGAGGAGTTAGCTTCAAGAGGGTGTTTGGAAATTTTGGCTTTCGAAATATTTTTCTAAAATGAAAGCTTGAAAAATCACTTGTAAAATTATTGTGAAAATTGTTGTCTTATCATGTTGAAGTGACCACCTATTTATAGGGGATGAAGGACAGGGTAAAACTGGTGGAGAAATTCGTTGGGTGAAGATCCCAACAAAAACAGTCAGAAAAATATAGCTGTTGGAGTCTGTCAGACTTTTCTGACAACTGCCGGTCGACCGGGACGGTCGACCGTCAACGGTCATATTTCTGACCGTTAGGGGACATCGGTCGACCGCCCCGGTCGACCCAAACAAACAGAGAGCACTGTTAAGTGCCCGGTCGACCCGAGCGGTCGGCCGACGTGCACACATGCACAGTTGTGCACGTCGGTCGACCCGAGCGGTCGACCGCCTCTGTCAGATCTGTTAAAATAGATTCTGCAGAAACCAGGAAAAGGAAATTGGTTTTGGTCTTATGGTTTAAGGACATTATAAATGAGGTGCTAGACCTAATAAATCTAAGAGTGTGATCATATATCAATACTCAAACATGTTCTATCTTTTTGATAAAAAAACTTGTTTTTCCAACAATCATTTTTCAAAACTTGGTATTTCTAAAACTAATTTTCCAAAACATGATTTTTCTCAAACTATGTTGAAAATACTGAAATGAAAATACTTTGAGTGACAATCCCAAATAATCTACTTCTAACATCTAGGTTTTGACAAAATGTCTAAAAAGAAAAGTAAAATACAAATCTTGGTCTTTTCTTCAAAGTCTTGATCCCGAAGCTTTCTACCGTGCTTGGCTTGAGAATGCAAATCTTTAGCGGCATCCAAACTTGTGAGTCTTGATCGTGGAGCCGTCAAATCAACTTGTTCTATAACCTGAAATCCTTTTAAACAAAATTGTTAAATACATAACTAAATTTGGTTTGTTATCATCAAAATATACATCGAGATATTGGGCTAATGGCCTTTGGGCCAACACATACATCCACCATGAAGGCACCAATCCTCTCACATCTTGTGAGAGCCTACACCTACATCAAATACAAGAGCTAGGGATTTTGGTACCCGTTTCTTTTTCGGCTCAGAAGGTTAGAAACAAATAGAACCAAAACATTATTATTTGCAAAATTTATAGAATTTAATCTATCAAAACAAAATCTTGCAAGATGGCCTTTGCGGCCATAATGTGTACATTTGTACACTCTAGTATACATATGTGAGTGGGTGTGATCATGATGTTATGTGACGTATGCCGTGAAGTATGCGCATGAATAGGTGGAACTTGTTTCTTACAAAATAAATATTCCAATATAGAATGGTTAAATGCACAATTACTCAAAGTTGAGCTCAAACAATCAATTCTATTTTTTAACACATGAATCTCATTTTTATCAAATGAAGGTGCAACATAATTATCATGAGAGACATGGCAAGAATCAATATTATTTTTTCTTTTAAAATATTTTTCTTTTTCAAAGAGTTATTTTCCTTTAAGGCAATCTCCTTTTCTTTTTCAATTAAAATAACTTGATTTTTTAAAACTTCATTTTATTTTGAAAAAATTTCAATTTATTTTTGAAAGAATCTTTTTCTTTTAAAATTAAATTATTTTATTTTTCAAAATTTTATTTTCTATTTTTAACAATTCATATTTTTTAAGAAGTTGTTGACAAAAAGGCAAGCTCATCATAAAGCATCTCAATATCTTCTTCTAACTCGGATTCGGAATTTACCTCAAGGGGGTCATCTCGTTGGACCATGTAGCACATATTAGAAGCAACACTTCTATCATCTGAGTCACTCTCTTTTTCATTTGGCGATTGTTCCCCAAGAGAGCAAACAGTGTTCCATACTACAAAAGCTGATTCAATGTTAGAAAACCTAGATAAATAATTATAATTTAGGGTACTCTTTATAGCATGTATAGCTTTTACATTAGCCTCTAGATGTATGCCATTTAAACAATATGAATTTTTAATAGTATCAAAATAGACATGAATACCTAGGGCTTTAAGATACATGGACATCTTAACTTTTCAAGTTTCGATGTTAAGAATGTCAAACATGGGAGGTGTCATGAAATTCATGAATGTGTATACAAATATTGTGATTAGCTAAAAATAAGATCTTTACTCAAGGCCGGTAGACCCAAATCAAGAGCACCAAGCTCTGATACCAACTGTAAGTCACCTAGATGGGGGTGAATAGGTAACAAGATAATCTAATGCAAAACTAATACGAAATTAAAAACTATTTATGCAAACTAAAGCTATTATGCAAACACACAAAGTATAACACAAGAGCTAGCTGAATTCCCAGCGAAGGTCTCTGGACTATCTCCTCAAGATTCCTCCAGATTAAGAGTTGAGGTGCCACTATGGCTCTCTTAGTTGAATACAAGTGTGAGCAAACAATCCCAAGTATATAACAATAAAGCACAAGGAATATCAAGCAAGTCAAATATATAAACAATAAGCACATGCAAGATATAAAGACAAGTGAGAGAAAGAGAAATGAGCAATCACAAATATAGGAGAATTGTTTCGAGATTTGAGCACACTTACTCTACATCCCTGTTTGGTGGGAGAAATTCGTGTAAAATTTTCTTGAATCAATGAAGAATTACAACAGATCAATACTTCGATTACAAGAGAGGGAAGATATTCAAGCTCAAATCTTCCCTTTGTTTAATGTTGGGTTCTTGATGTGGCGATGGAAAGTGATTCTTATTTTTCATTGACCGGCTGAACGTCACGATCTTTTGGGAAACTTCTCTTTGGACGGTGGATGAAGTAACACAGTTTCTGCCCAATTAAAAATCTCAAAGAGACTGTAGGCAATAACAAACTTGTACGCAGCAAGTTGTTAGAAGAGTTGAACTCTCTTTTTTTAGCTAGAGATTCTGGTCTCTCTAAGGCTTACAACCGAAGTTCTTCTGACCAAAATTTTTCGACCCCTCTTCCATAGCAAACTGGGCTATTTATAAAGCTTTCAAGGGGTAAAAGTGTCCCCTAAAAATACTCCATAATGGGGGTTAACTCTCTCACTTCATGAGCAGTAATTGACCCAGTAATGAGGGCAGTTATAACCGAGACGCGGGCTTTGAACCTCGCATTTTGTTGTTGACTTTGAACCTTACTGGATGCGAGTTTCAAACTCTACCAGGCGCGGGCTTCAGGCTCTCGCGTCTTGATACTGTACTGATGTAAGGATGCGGGCTTTGAGTCACGTCTTGGCTATTACCGAGCAACTGGGACGCGGGTTTCAACCCTCGCATCTTGGTACTGTACTGATGTTGAGGCGCGGGCTCCATGCTCTGCGCCTTGGGATTGTACGAGTGGCATAATTAGCCCCGCGTCTGGAGTATGAACTATGCTTTCTGATGACTTATCCTCAGTGATTTTTTGGACAGTTTACAGAACCCCCTCCAAAGTTTTCGATATTCTTTGTTGACTGGGACGGATTTCAAAATACTTTAGACCTTAGTTGGATTAATACTCCTCCTGATTGGACTGTCAATCATTTGAGATGCCCTGAGTTTGATCCTATCTTGAATGTGGTCTTCGTGAGTGTACTGTAAAACCCTTTGAAGCCACCAAAGGTGATCGTGGTGAGTATCTAGATACACAGTTTAGGCCTCCTTAGTGCTCTGAGCTGGTTGTTGGTGTACTGTTGAACCAGGGGTAAACAGTTGTCTACTTGTGCCAGTGTATTGTTGAACTGATTACAAAAGCAAAGACTGAATGCGAGTCTTGTAGATGCAGGGGTCATGTTTCTCTAAAGACGCAGTCCTCACGCGGAGTGGGGACGCATCTATTAATTTGCTGAAGAAACGCGGTCTTTGGACCACTTAAGGAGACGTGGTTGTGGCCTCTTCAGTTAGACGAAAGGAACGCAGCCCTCAGGTCTATGAAAGGTCGCGGACTTATGGACGCGGCCTTTGAGTTTGTGCAAGAACGCAACCTTCGAGTTTTTTGGCTGGACGCGAACTTCAGGACACAACCTTCTAAGCGTCACATGCAGTCCGTCTTAAAGATCTTTTGGATCTTTTAATGCCAAGCCGGCATTGACTGTTGGGGACTTGTGTCATTGATGTTTCCTGGAGCGATAATCCACGTGTCCCTCCCCACTGGATTTGATGTTCGTGCGGGAATTAAGGCTGATGTCTTTGATTTTTATGCCATTACTTGTAAGCCTTATGGCTTGCCTATAAATAGGCCTCAGCCTCTTAACAGTCCATTATCTAGACTATTTTTCTTTGTGAGCATGCGCTCTGAAGGTCTTCGTCTTGATTTGTCTATCCTCCCTTCAAAGGGATGTGTCCCAATGGATAGCAAGAACTCAAAGCTTCCATGCTTTCCTTTAATCTTCTCCGAAGATTGTCAATGTCAAGTGATTTCAAGATCAAAAGGCATCGCTTTTAGTGCTTTTACGGTCACGCCTTGATGAATAAAGTCTAACTTTTAGAGAACTCTTCCCTGGGTAGGAGCTATTTGTTGTCATGAAATACTCAGTCCCACTGAGTTTTTGTTTTCCTATTATTTGAAGAAACTCGATCTCTTGATCTTCTCTTGAAATCTGATTGATGCGCCCGTGTTCGGTAGTCGCGTCTTTCAGACTTCTTGATGAAATGTGAGTTGACTGACTTTAAACTATAAGTCACAAGTCCTTTGAACGCGAGTGTGATAAACTCTACGCTTGGATCTTGAAATGCGAGCTTTGTACATGAAGCTTGCATTTGAGGTTTTTAACTTAGAGAATTTTAGCTCTTTTTAAGACCTCTGGACTTGGGTGTGGCAACCCCTATATCTCAAACGCGGGTGTCGCAAACTCTGCGTCTAGGTTACCTCGCGTCTTATATCTCGGACACAGGTCTAAAATCAGACTGCGTTCAGATCCATACTCTCTGCACTGGTCAACTCCGCGTCTGAAGTTCATAACTTTAGTCTCGCGTCTGCTCTTCAGATTTTCTGTTCCTGTAAAATTTTAACCTTCTGCTTTTTGCTTCTTACAAGTTCTAGCAGCCTCAGTCAGTCTCCCACATCTTCGCTGGGCGCATGGGAGAATATTTCGACCAGCTAGCTTGTTCGATTGGCGAGCACTCGGGAATTAGAGCTCCTGTTCATGGGTAAGCTTGGTTCATGGGAGACTATTTGGACTAGCCGGCCTTATTGGACATGACGCACCAGCAACACCCCGGCTTCTTCATGGTCACGTGGGTATGGTGGTGGGTATGGTGGCTTTGAAGGCCACTGGAAAGAGGACGTCACTAGTGAGGACTCAGATCCTCCCTTCACCAATCTTGATCAAAGAAGATCCATCTCTTTGGTGGCAAAATCTGTCATTAAGCGAAGGATTACGGCCCACACCAGTTGGCCGGGTGAAAGCAGAATGTTCCCCTGCATTTCGACCTCAAGAAACACCATTGCTCTCAGTTAGCGATGAGCTTCTTCGATATTTACATCATGCATCATGATGCGACCAGTGCTCGATTGGCTCAACATTGACCAACTGTGATATGATCTAGTGGAAGAAGAAGAGGGGTCTCTCTTTGGCGCTCTTCCAAACATCTTTTATCTGGAGCGGTGTAGATGCCTTGAGGAGTGAGTGCAACCTTTCACTGAGCGAGAAGACTTCTTCGTACTCCTTTATTGTAGCACTCAATCTTATTGTATAAGAGAGCGTCTTGTATTACTTTCATCTGTTTGAATATCAATAAAAGTAACACTTTTTCCTGTCTTCGTGTATGTCTTGAATTCCTTTTTGCATTGAAAATCAGACAAATAGAAGTGATTTCTTTGGATTTGCTAGAAATGTGATATTTACTTAGCAAGCTGAAAAGAAAATTTAAAATTACTGTCAGCGGTGTGATATTAACTTGACAGAAGTGGAATGGTTTCTATGGACTAACCAATCTATGGATGAGAATGACAAGTGAATCTAAATTCGTTGGGGATTTAGAAGAATCTTTACCGTTAGAGATGTGGTATTAACTTAACGGGTTGAATTAGATCTTATCAGAGGTGTGGTATTAACTTGACAAGAACGTGAACTAGAGGAGTGATGTTAACTTAGCTCCATGGGAATTTTAGCTTCATTTGGAAAAACTGAAAACATCACTATCATAGGTGTAGTATTAAACTTGGCAGTGGAAGTAATGCTAGAGGTGTAATGTTGAACTTAGCATTAGTCATCTTGACTTTGATATGGAAGTTTGAGGGAAAGTCATTGTCATAGGTGTATTGTTAAACTTAACAATAGACTGGATGCTAGAGGTGTGATGTTAACTCAGCATCGCTCATCTCAGCTTCGATATGGAAGCCTGAGGAAAAGTGCCTTTCAGCGGTTTAAAATTGAACTTGATAACAACTTAATCACTATCAGAGGTGTGGTGTTAAACTTAACAGAAATTTATCAGAGGTGTAATATTAACTTGACTAAAATTGGTTTGGATAGGAGCAATTTTGGGGACTTGTCATTCTATTGATGAGAATTGACAAGTGAAATTTGGAATGTCAGAGGTGCAATTTTGAACTTGACAAGAATTAGTTTGCGATAGGAGCAATCTTGAGGATCTGTCATTCTATTGAGGAGAATTGACAAGTGAAATTTAGAATGTCAGAGGTTTAATTTTGAACTTGACAAGTTTGGCAATTTGTGACTCCATGTAGGGGAGAGACAAGTAAAGTTTGTACTCGCTGAGGAGTATTGAAAATTTTCATTGTCAGAAGTATGTGTTAATAACAATAATTGCATTTGTGGACCTACCACTCTATGAAAGAGAATTAGTAGGGGTCTGGTGGAAAGTGAAATGAATTGTCAGAGGTTTAATTTTAACATGACAATCGTTGATTTCCTAGAGACATGTGAGATTCGCCATTGGAGGTGTAATATTAACATAACCGCAAGGATTTTTAATGAGTTTTGTTCTCAGAGATTTAATATTAACATGACTGAATCTACTGGGAATCGAGAAATCTGGTTTGTCAGAGGTTTGCTGTTAAC
Source organism: Agave tequilana (assembly GCA_038442645.1). Lineage (NCBI taxonomy): Eukaryota > Viridiplantae > Streptophyta > Magnoliopsida > Asparagales > Asparagaceae > Agave > Agave tequilana. The sequence continues at coordinate 66,408 of JAVJIF010012525.1, forward strand.
ATGACAAATCCCAGCTCATTTTGTTGAAGAAATGAATACAGGTGTTTTTGTGGTCCTACCATTCTGTGGTTGAGAATTGGTAGGAGATTTTGGAGGAGAGGATGGGATCAAGTCCCTTAGGATTTTTAGCAAACCCTCAGCTATCAATGGATTTGGTGTGCCTTTACCAACTACCGTTTGAGTTGGGCTGCTATTCCCCTCAGCATGATGAGTTGTCAAAGACTTATGTTGGACTTAAAAGTCAACATTTACAAAACTCGTCCTCAGGGGTAACTAGAGGTTTAACGGTTTGTTGCACATGCTCAGTGCAATCGAGTAACCTGCGAAAGTGGTCTAATAATTGATTAGAATTAGTCTGATGTTTTGCTCGAGGGCGAGCAAAAGATAAGTGTGGGGGTGTGATCAGTCACATATTTTGCATATACATTGTCACCTTACCATACTTTTTAGCTAATAAATCCTATTAACAAGTCTTCTTTATTTAATGTAGGCCTAATTGCTAAAAGAAAGGAATGAGAAACAAGCCCAAAAGCCAACCAAATTCTGATTTAATTCAGAATAAATTCGAAATCAAGGAATCAGGGCAAAATCTTGGCATATCAGAGAGGTTGAAAATCGGTTGAAAAGAATCCTCTCAAATCAAATGTTTGAAGCCAACAATTGAAGGCTGTTTCGTCAAATCCTGGAGCAGAAACGAGAAACCAAAAGAAGATACAGGAGAATCACCAAACCAGGAGAGTCAGCCAACTGGGTGTGGCCAACTGGCCACACCAGGGCCGCGGAAACGCGGACCTAGCCGCATTTTCGCGGCCGTTTGGTGTCAGTTGGGGGAGCGTTTGTGATTGTTCTTCATTTTTTCATCATTTTCCACATCCATATCATGCATTATATCAATAAAAATATGTTTTTTTTTACTCTTTTTCTCTCTATTTTTGCAGGTCCATCTTTAATGGAGAGGAGCCCATAATCCATGGAATTATCAAGAATTAAAAGGGATTAATTAAAGGCCAAAAGAAAAGCCCAAAAGTTTAGCCCAAGATCTGGAGTCATCTACGCATCCAGTCAGCATTCTAGAAGATCCACGTGACCAACAGACCGCAACAGAACCACAACAGAATCCGTTGGCGCAACGGCTTAGATTTTGCCGCGAAAACGCGGCTCTGGCCACGGATACGCGGCAGGAATCTAGCAGTTGAGCCCGAGATTTTCTCCAACGGTCTGGATCTGGGAGCCTCCTCTTCTGAAGCCTATAAATAGACACCAGGGCCTCTGCGAAAAAAAGAAGGAGGAGAGATTGAAGAGGGAGCTTGTAATTTTAGATTGTTCTCTAGGTTTTAGTGCTCTTGTAGTCTTCTTCTTCCTCCTAGAATTCTGCAAAAGAGAGAAAGAAAGAGAGTAAGAGCTTGTAATCCAAGGGGTGACAACCTGAAGCAAGGATTAATCCAATCTTTCCTTTCATCTTTGCAATTTCTAGTGCTTTACTTTACTTGCTTTACTTTCTTCAAGCTTTACTTTCATTGCACAATGAATTGTTGTTTTCTTTCCATTGCCATGTCTAGCTAATTCTTCTAACATAACTAGCTAACTACTAACTTTGCTAACTTCTAACTCTTGGGTGATTGCTAATTTTTAATCTTGTATATGTTGAGTCTCTTTCATCCCAAATGAAGATGAGTTACTTTCATTCTTGGCAATTTCTTGTTGTAATTCCATATGATTCATGTGAGCCTCATTTAGAGCCTTGTCTTTAGAACAAGTGCCTTGATGGAACATGGAGATGGAGCACCTACCATATGCTATTTGTTGTACAATTTTCTTACTTCAATGCTAAATTGATGTATGGCCTTGAATGACAATTGAATTTTGTATCTTCTTCCTTAGCATTACCTTGAGTGACACTTCTCGATTCCACCATTGAAATTCTATCTTGAGAGCCGATGAAATCAATGAGGCTACAAGACAAGTCCGAGAAGATCACTCATCTACCAAGTGGGAAAGTAATTTGACCAACAAGCAAGACAAACATTTGCTAATGAATCAACATGAGGCATGCATCACCATTCACCATAATGGAGATTAGTAAGTTAGCAATTAGAAAGGTTAGCTAGTCATGGCTTCTTCCATCTGAAAAGTCTTTCTAAGTTTTTCTACTTTAGTTTTCTCTCTAAAGCTAGTCTTGTTTTCAAAGTTCTTTAACTTTCTTGTCCATAGTTTTTCCTTTCATGCACAAATCCACCACAAATTCTTTCACCTATTTTTTCATGTCCTTTCGATTCTTTTGAACATAGAAGAACTTTCGTTTTCCCTCTTCAACACTTAACCGTTAAAACTTCTATCGTGAGCTCTCCCTGAGGATCGACCCGTATAGCCTATGCTACTACGGTGATTCGGAAGGAGTATATCAAACATTGTGAATACATTCTTGGAGTTGTTGAGCACCGAAGGTTGTTTCTAAACTCTCTATCTGTGAATATAAGCACTCCTGTACACTCCTACTCTTTCCCGAACAAATTTTTGGCGCCGTTGCCGCGAAGAGCAACGGTTTTTGATTCAATTGAGAAACTAAACGAATTTTCTTCTCTGTTGCAGGTTAAAGGTTGAAGAAACAGAAAACCAAGTATTGCAGTAACATATAAGTGGCCTTGGGCCTCTGTTCTAGAAAGCAGAGACTAAGTGCCCTCGGATTTGCCGCGATTTCTCGGCCAACGCCGCGGATCCGCGGCAATGATGAGTTGACTACTTACAGTTTTCTGCAGGGTTGCTTGCTTTGCAAAAATACAGCTGCTGCAATTCTAATTTCTTGTATGCTTTCACCAGGATCCTGCTAATAAAATCAACAGTAAAACATTTGTTGCAAAAGTTAAAAAATTGATTAGACGTTTGCATTTCTAGGCACGTGTCTTTTCATTCATTTACTTTACTGTTGAAGAGTGCTGGAGCAAGGTACGTTCGCATTGCATATTGTATAGGACTCACTTCTTGGTTGATTTACATCGCTTTGAGTGAACCTTGTTTGCATATACTGTACACTTGCACAAAATTGACTTTAAGGGCATCACCCAATAAACAAGATAAGGTGGGGATTTCATCACCCTTTTCTTGGCCCAAAAATCATTTTCCAAGCACTCACAATCCCAAGCTTTTAATAAAATCTGATAGACGTTGGCCCTAAGGACATCCAGACTCAGTAGGAGATCGGCTGAAGTTAGAAATTGATTTTGATTCATACTCCAGTCAAATCAGTGTCTAAGGTTGGGGATTAAGAGGTTAAGCCTCGAAGATATCGTGGTTGGCGTAATTAAGGCCCGTTGCTTACGCACGGATACCTCCCACCGTATTTTGCCCCTACCTGGCTGATTAGCTGTGGTCTGATTCAAGCAACAACCTTCTTCGGTTCATCGAACAGTTAGGAGTCGTCTAGGTCCAGGTATCCTAGATAGCTTGTGATTGATTTTCTTTTCTTGTTTGTTATTTTCATTTTTTCGCTGGTGTGATTGGTGAACGTTGTTTGTGATTGTATATGCAAGAGTGGTACCGGGATCCAGATTCTGCAAGACTTGTTAGATTCTCTACACTTGCACAAACACCACCACTTGACACAATCCCAATAATTGCAAACAACACTTCGCTTCAAGATAAATTTTACCCGATTCGCACTTCACTTCCATCATGCATTCTTCTCCCTGTGACTAACGGACATAATTTTGAGCTAAAGCCACAATTCATAAACACACTTCCCCGATTTCATGGCTTAGAGTCTGAGGACGCGTATTTCTTCATTCGTGAGTTTGAAGAAGTATGTGTAATGATGAGAATTTCTCAATTGACTGAGGATGCTGTTAGACTAAGGTTCATACCTTTTGCGCTGAAAGACATAGCTAAGAAATGGCTTTACAATCTTCCCGCCAGTTCGATTTCTTCATGGGATGATTTTGTAAAAGTCTTTCTTAAGAAATTTTATCCCATTCACAAGACAGCCCTCATGAGAAAAAACATCATGCAATTCAAGCAGAATCAAACGAACCCTTCTGGAAATATTTCGAACGCTTCAAAGACCTTCTAGCCTTATGTCCTCATCACGGCATAGAGAAATGGCGGCAATGCCAAATTATCTATGACGGACTTGATTATCAAACAAAGACGCTCCTTGAATCCATGTGCTAAGGGGAATTTTTAAAGAAAGATGAGAATCAGGGGTGGGATCTCTTTGAAGCCTTAGCTGAGAAAACAATTCAGTGGGAGTCATGTCCAGATAAACCCACTCCACCACTTCCAGAATCGGTATGCATTCCATAGAATCCTCTATAGCTGCTGAGGCTAAAATAACCCAATCAATGAAGAGGATAGAACTGCTTGAATCAAGGGAACATTCTGCTGTGAACCAGGTCAACCCATCACCTGTGATCAAACCGGGTTGCACTTATTGCCATGATCTCAACCATGTATTCGAGGAGTGTCCTTTATACAAGTCTCAATCAAATCAGGAGAACACGAATGCTGCTTATACCAGACCCCATCACAATACATACTCCAATACGTACAATCCGAGATGGCGAAACCATCCAAATTTTTCATGGAGTCAGTCTGGTCCTGAGCAATTTAGGCAATCATTTCCAATCAATATCATGCTCAGCCTCTTCAACCCAGTTTCAATCAAAATCCACCGAATTTTCACCCATATCATAATCCACCACAATTCCAATCTTATCAGAGTCCACCACATCACCAAACAAACTTTCAGCCTTCTTATCAACAACATCAACCCCAGAATAATTCAGACAGGAGAATATCAGAGTTGGAAAAAATGATAGAAACCCTAGCAAAGACCCAGCATCAGGATATGAACAAAGTACAGGTCCAGCTTGGGCAACTGACTAATTCTTTAAATGAGAGACAAAAAGGAATGCTTCCAAGCCAGCCAGTACCCAATCCAAAACATCACTTCCCTTTGCATGAAGTGGAAGACATGGGCCCCAGTCAGTGCAACACTATTCATATCCTGAGATTCGGGAAGCGGGTAGATAACAAGGTTTCTAATCCACCCACCAAATCAATGTCCAAACCTCCTGTCCCAATGCAACCAACTCAAGACAATCCATCTTCCAGTTTTGATCCATCAACTTCCAAAGAAAAAGGGAAAGAAAAGGTAGATGAGCAACCATACAAGCCTGTTGTACTATTTCCAAATAGGCTAGCAAATCCAAAACCGAATGCTCATATGGAGAAGATCAGAGAAATGTTTAACCAGGTCCAAATCAATGTGCCTCTTCTTGATGCAATACAACAAGTCCCCTCATATGCAAAATTTTTAAAAGAAATGTGCACCAAGAAGAGGAAAACATAAGTCCCTAAAGCCTCAAACATCAGTGAGTTGCTCACTGGGCCAATTCCAGTGAAATACAAGGACCCAGGGAGCCCAACCATCTCTTGTATCATAGGACAGACTACAATCAATAGGGCATTACTTGATTTGGGAGCCAGTATCAATCTCCTTCCCTTTTCTGTATATCAACAACTAGGGTTAGGCGATCTCCGTCCGACCCAAATGACGATACAACTGGCTGATCGCTCTGTGAAGAGACCCAAAGGGGAAATTCATGATGTCCTTGTCAGAGTTGGGGAGTTCATTTACCCGGTAGATTTCATAGTTCTTGAGACACAACCTGTGTCTAACACTAATCATCGGGCTCAAACTCCTGTTATCCTGGGGCGACCATTCCTTACTACAGCAAATGCCATCATCAATTGCAGGAATGGATCCATGAGGCTAACATTTGGCGATATGACTCGAGAAATGAATGTCTTCAACGTAGATAAACAACCTCGTAAGACAAGAGATCAAACATACGAGGTAAACTTTGTCAAAAACAATTGCGAGGAAGGAAGTGAGGATTCAGAAGATAAGTTGCTGTTTCTTAATGAGTTATTTCAAAATGAATGCAATCATCTGGATGTGGAAGATCCGAATGTTCAAGTACACTTTCAAAAGGGGAAATTTGATCTGGATATCTTCACTCTCAAAGAGCCAACAAATAATATATTCCAAGAGGATATAATTCACGAACCTCCAATCGACATACTGTTTGAAGACCTCTTCAGAGATGAGCTCATGTATCTGGATAAACCAACTCAGGATATTTTGATTTATGGCACATATTCAGGGGAAAGTGTTGACCTCAATTTTGAGGAATTATACGAGGCTGAGTTGAAATTTCTTGGAATGCAGAATAAAGAAATTTCAAAGGAGAAAAGTGATGATGGTGGCAAGTTTTTTAAAGAGCATTGTGGTGATATGAGGATGAACAACCTTAAGCAATTGAAACTGGAGACGCCTAAGGCTCAGAGAACAATTCAACTCGTTTCCCAACTGAGCCCTCTTAAACAGACCCATTGGAACGATGGGAACGGGCTAGAGGGATACGACCAAAAGAAGTCTAGGCGATGGACACACTTCATGTACATATTCCTTGTAAATAATTTTTGTACCCTTTTTGAAAATAAAAATAAATAAAAAAACAATTAATAATGATAATAATAAAAAATAATAATAATAAACATAAAAAAAAATTTTCTGGACTTTGGTGCTAATTTGCACCAGAGTCCTATTTTCTTCATAACCCTTTTTCAACTAATCCTAGGTTTGTAAATATTTCATCTCACCTAGGGTTATTTTTGAACTTCTATCTTTCACCTCCTTATAAATTTCCTCTACCCTAGCTTTTTCCCTCAGACCCCAGAACGAATTTCAGATCTGAACTCCCACCTCAAACCGCCGCTTCGAGAAATTTTCCGATCCCCAACTTCCTCTAGACAGCCGCGTGTGCGCGACTTTTGCCGCAGATCCGCGGCTTTCCTGACATTTCTAGAGCGCCGCCAAATTGCTGGCCATCGATTTTCTCTGCAGATTTCCGCTCTGGTGGCCGACTGTCAATAATCCTCATCCAGTGCCCTCTGCAATCTGTTATTGGTTTCCCCCTACGTAATCCGAGGGTGGTTTGAATTTCCATCTTTCAATTTCCTATTCTAGATCTCCATTGTTAAGCATGGCACCTAGTATATTTGCTGAAAAGGATTTTTCAAAAATTTTATGTGATCATGGTGGGTATGGACATATATTCATTGATAGGATAAGGGCTTGGGATTGGTATTCATTGGTGTATGATAATATTGAGCATGATGCATTCTATTGTCCTGATTTAGTATCATTGTTCTATAACTCTCTTGATCATGCATCAGTGGATATAAACACGTATCAATTTACAGTCAACATGCCTTTAGGAAACATATTCATAACACTCCCTCTCCTTGAGGAACTCACACATGTCCCCACATACCCACAGCACAGCGATCCCCTTCCACTTATTGATTATATGACTATTATGGGGGCTCGCTGCACTGAGAAAGACCGCGGGCTTAAGGCCAGAACTACATTCAGAAATGTACACTGCGTTGGACGATGGGTCCAACGCAATATCCTAGGTCTGGACCATACGACATCCTTTAACCGCCCAGTGCTGCAGATTATCCATGACCTCATGACTAGGCAGCACACGGTCTGCCTTAATAGGACCATCTTCCACTCTATTATCACCAACTCCTCACGCACCGGGGTGCAAAATTCTCACATGCTATCTTGATCACGCGTCTCTGTAGGACTTTCCTACCAGACGCCATATTTGATAATTATGACCGAGTGTCTGTGCCCCAAGAGAGGCCCACTAGCTCATACAACAGCTGCTTACATGCAGTCTGGACCCCTAGTGTCCAGCCGGAAGATGTGCTGGTGGAGTCCTCTTCTGAGGAGAGCTTGCATGAAGAAGATGAACCTGAATTCTGGCACCAGGACCCCCCAACAGACTCACGTGCCTTCATGTCCACATTTGGAAGGACATGAAGAAGATTTTTAGGGGGCAAGTTAGAATGAGGAAGAAAGTGGAGGAGCAATCCTCTCGGTTGGATCGTATAGAGGCGGGGCTTAGACGTTCTCAGTCGGCTGGACCTAGCACCACTGCTGGTCCAAAACGACAAAGGGAGTGATTTTTTTACCTTTACCTATTTCGTGCATATTTTATCTTGCATACATTGAGGACAATGCATGAGATAGGTATGGGGGGGTAGATGCTAACCTAGGATTTTCATTTTCTTTTTAGGATTTTTATTTTCTAGGATTTTCGTTTTCTTGCTAGGATTTTTGTTTTCTTTTAGATTTTACCTTTCTTTGTAGATTTTTCATTTTCTTTAGATTTTACTTTTTTTAGAAAAAAATAAAAATTTTCTTTTTAGGATTTTATTTTCTAGGATTTTCGTTTTCTTCCAAGGATTTTTGTTTTCTTTTAGATTTTACCTTTCTTTGTAGATTTTTCATTTTCTTTAGATTTTACTTTTTTTACAAAAAATAAAAATAAAAATAAAAATTAAAAAAAATTTTGATCCATGTTTAAAGAATCAAACTTGACTTTAAGGATTAAGGAAACTCTTAACTATGATTTCTAATTATAAGTCGAAAAGAGTAGTTTTGTTGGATTTTTAGGTTAAGTAAAAAAGGATAAGAAAGATAACTAGATTTTAATTCTTTCTTTAGGATATATACATTAAACATATTGAGGAATTAATCAAAGACTTTGTGACTTTACTTACATATATATATAATAAAAAAAAGAAAAGAAAAAAACAAAAAAATATATATATATAATAAATAAATACTTAGCCACTAATTAAGCTGGTTAGCCGTGCCTCAAGAAGCATGGCCAGTCACGCCTAAAGGTGGTTAAGTCCTTAGTATTCGTGGCCTAGTTTACTCGAGTTCTCGAACCTTAGGAATGTATCTTCATCTGGTGCCCTAAGACCGACTGGTTTGGGAGTCATCGGTAAGAGGCTCGTTACAAGGGTAAATTAGAAAGCCTAAGGAAGCTAAGGAAATGTAAATAAATATTGTATATAAAAAAAAATGTGTTATATATTAGTAAATAAATGACTTAGTCTGAGAAAGATCCTTCATATTTATAGATGTATATATGCTAGGATTGATGCAAAATCCGGTCTTTGATCTTTTCCTTAAAAACTTAACCTAAGTTGAAGACAAAACTCTAAATAGACACTTATAAAAAGAATGACGAGTTTAGGGCAACCTGAAACCTATATGATCAAGTAAGATTCTTGAAACATGGATCAAAAATTTTCACTAACATTTTCTTATTTTCTTTATGGATTTTGTGGGTGTAATCCGCTGAAAACCCTCAGGAGACAACACTCCTCCTCTAGGGTAACCTAGAGGTTTAACGGCTTGTTGCACGTGCTCAGTGCAATCGTGTCACCTACGAAAGTGGTGCAATAATTTAGATAGGATTTTTTCTTTTCTTTTTGCTCGGGGACGAGCAAAAGCTAGGTATGGGGGTGTGATTGTTATTCATTTTTCATCATTTTCCACATCCATATCATGCATTATAACAATAAAAATAGGTTTTTTTACTCTTTTTCTCTCTATTTTTGCAGGTCCATCTTTAATTGAGAGGAGGCCCATAATCCATGGAATTATCAAGAATTAAAAGGGATTAATTAAAGGCCAAAAGAAAAGCCAAAAAGTTTAGCCCAAGATCTGGAGTCATCTACGCATCCAGTCAGCATTCTAGAAGATCCACGTGGCCAACAGACCGCAACAGAACCACAACAGAATCTGTTGGCGCAACGGCCTAGATTCTGCCGCGGAAACGCGGCTCTGGCCGTGGATACGCGGCAAGAATCTAGCCGTTGAGCCCGAGATTTTCTCCAACGGTCTGGATCTGGGAGCCTCCTCTTCTGAAGCCTATAAATAGACACCAGGGCCTCTGCGAAAAAAAAGGAGGAGAGACTGAAGAGAGAGCTTGTAATTTTTAGATTGTTCTCTAGGTTTTTAGTGCTCTTGTAGTCTTCTTCTTCCTCCTAGAAATTCTGCAAAAGAGAGAAAGAAAGAGAGTGAGAGCTTGTAATCCAAGGGGTGACAACTTGAAGCAAGGATTAATCCAATCTTTCCTTTCATCTTTGCAATTTCTAGTGCTTTACTTTACTTGCTTTACTTTCTTCAAGCTTTACTTTCATTGCATAATGAATTGTTGTTTTCTTTCCATTGCCATGTCTAACTAATTCTTCTAACATGACTAGCTAACTACTAACTTTGCTAACTTCTAACTCTTGGGTGATTGCTAACTTTTAATCTTGTATATGTTGAGTCTCTTTCATCCCCAATGAAGATGAGTTACTTTCATTCTTGGCAATTTCTTGTTGTAATTCCATATGATTCATGTGAGCCTCATTTGGAGCCTTGTCTTTAGAACAAGTGCCTTGATGGAACATGGAGATGGAGCACCTACCATATGCTGTTTGTTGTACAATTTCTTACTTCAATGCTAATTTGATGTATGGCCTTGAATGACAATTGAATTTTGTATCTTCTTCCTTAGCATTACCTTGAGTGACACTCCTCGATTCCACCATTGAAATTCTATCTTGAGAGCCGAGGAAATCAATGAGGCTACAAGACAAGTCCGAGAAGATCACTCATCTACCAAGTGGGAAAGTAATTTGACCAACAAGCAAGACAAACATTTACCAATGAATCAACATGAGGCATGCATCACCATAATGGAGATTAGTAAGTTAGCAAATTAGAAAGGTTAGCTAGTCATGACTTCTTCCATCTAAAAAGTCTTTCTAAGTTTTTCTACTTTAGTTTTCTCTCTAAAGCTAGTCTTGTTTTCAAAGTTCTTTAACTTTCTTGTCCATAGTTTTCCTTTCATGCACAAATCCACCACAAATTCTTTCACCTATTTTTTCATGTCCTTTTGATTCTTTTGAACATAGAAGAACTTTCGTTTTCCCTCTTCAACACTTAACCGTTAAAACTTCTATCGTAAGCTCTCCCTGAGGATCGACCCGTATAGCCTATGCTACTACGGTGATTCGGAAGGAGTATATCAAACATTGTGAATACATTCTTGGAGTTGTTGAGCACCGAAGGTTGTTTTTAAACTCTCTATCTGTGAATATAAGCACTCCTGTACACTCCTACTCTTTCCCGAACAGTTTGCTCCCCCAATCTTCCCGGGATCCCCCCTTTGGTTTTCCCTATAAATACCAGTTTCAACAGGGCAAAAAGGAGCGAAGACTAGGATTAGAATTTTGTTTATACTTTCAGGATTTAGGCTCTCTGTTAGAAAGTAAAAGTTGTATTTTGTTTTGCAATTTGTAGTCTAGTACAAATACTTGTGAGAGAGAGAAATTAAGTGCTTGTACTTGAAGATTGAAGTGACATCAATATAAGAATCGAGCCACATTTTCTTCCACTCATATTACGGTATGGTTTGCGTTATTTATTTCCCTTCTTCTTTATTTTTCATGAGTAGCTAAATCAGTTTTTCTGGGCTCACTATTGTAACTCCCTCCAGTTCTTCTTCTCTTCTGGGTTTAATGAAAAAGACCAATGAATCATTTGCATGCCTTACTTAAAGCCTTTCTTCTTGAAAGTGTTCTTGAAGGCACATGAGGATGGGTTTAGATTTTTAAACTCTTACTTCTTTTATGAATATTTCTTGAACTGTTTTTACTTCATACTTGCTTCTTCGCGCTTGATGATTTAACATTCGATTCGAAACGATTTTTCAAAGAAAAGAGTGAACTCTTCCAACCATCTTATGTGCTTTACTTCAAACTTTCTAAAGTCAACTTTAAGTTTTGCCTATGATCAATTTGAGGCACTTAGGATTTCAATAGAAGAATAAACTGTTGAGTAGTGAGATAGTGAGCCCAGATTTTCTTCCTTATTATAATCAACAAAATAATTTTCGAGTTTTTTAAATCACCTTCTCCAAAGCCTTCTCTAAAGTTACAATTTCTCTTTTAATCATCTCCTTCTTTCCATTCTCTTTTCAATTAAAAAAATGAACACAATTTTTTGTTATTAAACGAATCACCGAAAAGCTTTCATCGCATTCCTCCTCGTGGACACGACCCATTTGCCACAAGTTACACGGTAAATTCTTAACTCTTTGATTGTTCTTTTACTTTAGCAATATATTTTTGGCGCCGTTGCCGGGGAGGGAACGGTGTGTATTTGTTTTTTAACAAGTTTTGTGTGTTGTTTCAGGGACTTGAAGATTCAGATCTAGCATTCAAGCTTTGCAAGAGAAGACTTGCAAATTCTGTGCCCTACTCTCGATAGTAGGAAACAGAATTTCAAGAAATAGCGTTGCAAAAGTTGAAGATTTTTGTTGGACTACTAAAACTCTTTTTTGCAGGACATATTGCTCACAAAAAATTACGTTTTTGTACGTTATAATCTTGCTATATCTGTTATCCACCATCCCTGTTTTAATCCAACAGTAATTTGAGTGATTGTTAATTGCTTAAAAAATGTTTAGACTTGCATTCTAGGCATTTGTCTAATTACGTTTACTTTACAATTACTGTTGAAGAGAGCTGGAGATAAGGTACATATGCATAGCATATAGTTTAGGAAACATTCTTGGGTGATATTTGCTTTTGAATGCTACTTTTCTATATCTTGCACACTTTGCACAATTAACTCTAAGGGCAAAACCCAATTCAAGATAAGGTGGGGAAGTCATTACCCTTCCTTAGCCACAAACTAGCTCCAAGCACGCACAACCTAAGCCTAAGTAAAATCTGATAGACGTTGGCCTTAGGGACATCTCGAACTCACTAGGAGATTATCCTAAGGGGGAAGGTGTTGGAAATTACTCCTGCCAAATCAGTGTCTAGGAAGGGGATTGAGGGCGGAAAGCCCGAAGGTTGGTGGTTACTTAATTAAGGAACGTCTTTGACGGATAACCTCCCACCAATCTTGCCCTGACCTGGCTGATTAGCTTGTGGTCAAAGTCTACATTATACCTCCTGTGGACAATCAACCAGTTAGGAGTTGTCTAGGTCGAGGTTACCTTAGATTAGGCTTGGTTGATTACTATTATTGACTGTTGGTAAACTTGTTTGTGATTTGATTGTGTTTGTGTATGCAAGTGTGGTCAAGAGACCCTAATTCATCTAGGTTGACTAGAAACACATCACCACCCAAGTTTGAACCAAGACCAGATCCGATAATGACTCAATCAACATCATTGCAGGATAGGTTCTACCCCATTAGAACCTCACTTCCATCTTGCATTCTACTTCCATCAGTTGGTGAATACAATTTTGAGCTCAAGCCTCAATTCATCAACACACTCCCCAAGTTTCATGGCTTAGAGTCCGAAGATGCTTACTTCTTCATAAGAAAATTTGAGGAAGTATGTCTAATGATGAAAATCCCACGCCTTATAGACGATGCTATTAGGTTGAGATTTGTCCCTTTCGCACTTAAAGACCTAGCAAAGAAGTGGCTTTACAGCTTAACGGCCGGTTCTATCACATCTTGGGATGATTTCATCAAGGTCTTCTTGAAGAAATTCTATCCAATTCATAAGACCGCTTTCATTAGGAAGACAAATATGCAATTCAAGCAAGAACCGAGTGAACCGTTCTGGAGGTACTTTGAACGCTTTAAAGACCTCCTTGTCCAATGTCCACATCATGGAATAGAGAAATAGCGACAATGCCAAATTCTTTATGACGATTTAGACTATTCTACCAAAACCCTCTTAGAAAGTATGTGCCAAGGGGATTCTTGTAGGAGGATGAAAATGAAGGATGGGATTTGTATGAAAATCTAGCTGAAAAGACCATCCAATGGGAACCTACTATTGAGACCTCTAGGAATCCAAACTCCATCTCTTCAAAAGAAGGTCTCCATTCTATCGAATCGCTAAGTTAGCTAACCTAGCTAGAAGACTGGAAGCTCTAGAAACGAAGGAACCAAGTCCAGTCAATCAAGTCAGCCCAATCAATTTCCAATCCGGGCTGTACTTACTGCCAAGCCATGAACCATGTGTTCGAGGAGTGCCCTGTGTTTTAGGCTCCGCAACAATACCATGAACCGATGAATGCGGCCTTTTCAAGGCCAAAAATAATCCTTGCGCACCAACCTACAACCCTGGCTGGAGAAATCACCCTAATTTCTCATAGAGCCAAAATAACAATGACCATTCATGATCAAATCATCTAGCCACTTCCATCATACCAATAATTCTTTCAATCATCAACCCAACTTTTTCAATTTCATAATAATTCTCCCAACCATCCACCTAACTTCTCAACTATCAACAGAACTTTCCCAACCAAGCTCCACAATCCTCCTTCCAGAATCCTCAACTAGAAAGAAGATGACTGACTTTGAAAGAACATGAAAAGATACATGAAAAATAAGATTCTCTCATGCAAACTATACAGAGGTTAGAGGTTCAAATGAGCCAACTAGTCACTCCACAGAATGAGAGACAGAAGGGTACCCTGCCTAGTCAGCCAATAACCAATCCGAGGAATTCTCTCAACAGCTCATTTGGCTGAGGATAATTCATTAAATCAATGTAATGCAGTTCATACATTGAGGTCAGGAAAGAGAGTTGATAATCAAGTGTCAATGCCAACCAATCCCATTCAGCACAACCACAATCAAGCATCCACCTCATCTAATCCAAATCCTTCCAATTCTGACGAATCTGAAAAAGATAAGTCAACAGTCAGGTGCACCACCTATAGTACCATTTTCTAATAGGCTGAAAAATAACAAGCAAAATTCACACATGGACAATATAATTGAGATATTTAATCAAGTGAAGATAAATGTGCCACTTCTTGATGCCATCCAACAAGTCCCTTCCTATGTTAAGTTTCTTAAGGACATGTGCACCAAGAAGAGAAAGACTAATGTACCAAAAAGGTCTTCTTAGCCACTAACATTAGTGAGCTACTATCGGGTCCGATCCCTGTCAAGTTCAAGGATCCAGGTAGTCCCACCATTGCCTGCACAATAGGACAAGCCGAGATTAGTCGTGCACTTCTTGACTTGGGGGCAAGTATCACTTGCTTTCATTCTCATTCTCAGTTTACAACTCAGGTTGGGCGATCTTAGTCCAACTCGAGTCACCATCCAACTGCTGACCGCTCAGTAAAAGTTTCAAAAGGGGGATTAATGATGTCCTGATCCGGGTAGGGGAGTTTATTTATCCTGTCGATTTCTTAGTTCTGGAGACACAACCTGTGTCCAACTCCAATCATAAGGCTCAAACTCCTGTTATCCTAGGGCGACCCATTCCTTGCTACTGCCAATGCCATCATCAATTGTAGGAATGGGTCCATGAGGTTAGCCTTTGGGGACATGACTAGAGAAGTCAATGTCTTCAATTTAGGAAAACAACCCCGCGATCTTGAGGACCAAACATTTGAAGTCAATCTAATTGAGAACTTAACAAGTGAACATAGGGAAGAATTGGAACTAGAAACTGAGTGTGACTTCGGGTTAGAGTCTGACGACTTAATCTTGATCAGGTTGTAGATTCTGATGTGAATTGGGCCTCGAACCCTATTTCACCAATAATGGAGCCAACAAATTTGACTAGTCCTTCCAACCAGCCTTCCTCTTCCTTAGAATTGAAAGTCTTATCTGCGCATCTCAAGTACGTCTATCTAGGCGAACAAGAGACCTTTCCTGTCATCATTGCCTCCCATTTAAATAACAGGGAAGAAGAAGATCTTAAAGCAATCCTAAAAAAACATAGGGAAGCCATTGGTTGGACTATGACCGATATAAGGGATTAAGTCGACCATCGTTCAACATCGTATTCATCTCAATGAAGACGCCACACCTAAAAGAGACCCGCAGCGTAGGTTAAACCTATAATGTAAGAAGCTGTTCATGCTGAAATTGTCAAACTCATAGACAATGAGATAATTTATCCCATTTCTGATAGCCAATGGGTCAGTCCTGTCCATGCGGTTTCCAAAGAAATCCGGTTTCACCGTAGTGGAAAACGAGAACAAAGAGTTGGTCCAAACTCGACTTTCCACGAAGATCCGAGTTTGCATCGACTATAGGAAGCTTAATGCGGCAACTCGTAAGGACCATTTTTCACTTCCCTTCATTGATCAAATGCTTGAACGTTTGGTGGGTCACGAGTATTACTGTTTCTTGGACGGTTACTCGGGGTATAACCAGATCCCTATTGCTCCTGAGGACCAAAAAAGACTACGTTTACATGTCCATTTGGGACATTTTCTTATCGTCGAATGCCTTTCGGCTTATGCAATGCCCCAACAACGTTTCAACGTTGCATGTTAAGTCTTTTCTCTGATATGGCAGAACGATTCTTAGAGATCTTTATGGATGATTTCTCCATCTATGGAGATTCATTCACTCAATGTCTCCACCATTTAGAACTTGTCCTCCAACGTTGTGCTGAGAAAAATCTGACACTGAACTGGGAGAAATGCCACCTCATGGTAAAACATGAAATTGTCTTGGGTCATGAAATCTCCAAGAAAGGAATTGAAGTGGACAGAGCTAAAATTGAGGTTATTGCTAATCTTCCCATGCCCAAATACGTTAAGGACATCAGATCCTTCTTAGGACACGCTGGTTTCTACCGAAGATTCATCAAGGATTTTAGTAAAATTGCTAGGCCCTTGACTAATCTGTTAGCTAAGGATGTGTCCTTCATTTCGATGCTGAATGCATAAATTCTTAGGAGAAGCTTAAGAGAGAGCTTATTTCTACACCAATCATATCTTCACCGGATTGGTCTAAGCCATTCGAAATCATGTGCGATGCTTCCGATTTTTCCATAGGCGCTGTCCTAAGACAACGCACTGATAACAAGCAGCATGTGATTTACTACTCTAGTAGGACTCTCAACGATGCTCAATTGAACTACACTACGACTGAGAAGGAATTCTTGGCAGTAGTGTTTGCCTTAGAGAAATTTCGTCCCTACCTACTAGGGTCCAAAACCACCATTTTTACCGATCATTTTGCGCTTAGGTACATCATGATGAAGAAGGATGCAAGGCCCGACTCATTCGTTGGATCCTCCTTCTTCAAGAATTCGATCTTGAGATTCGAGATAAAAAAGGCATAGAATATGTCGTTGCTGACCATCTCTCACGGATCCCTAATTCTCCATGCAACGAATTACCCATAAATGAGGATTTTCCTGATGAAAATTTCTTAGCTATCTCTAAGGAACCTTGGTTTGCTGATATAGTGAATTACTTAGTTACAAACCAACTCCGTCTCATTGGTCCAAAACGATATATACCGGTTCTTATCCCAAGTCCGGTATTTCTTTTGGGAGGAACCGTATCTTTTCAAGTACTGTTCTGACCAAATTATTGGGAGATGTATTCCGATGAGGAGGTTAAGAGTGTTCTATCTTTTTGTCACGAACTTGCATGTGGTGGACACTTTGGTCCCCGCAAGACTGCTGAAAAAGTACTACAAAGCGGGTTCTATTGGCCCACTTTATTCAAGAATGCTTATGAATTTTACAAGACGTGCCCTAGATGCCAAATGGTAGGAAGGATCTCAAAACGAAATATGATGCCCCTCAACCCAATTCTAGAAATAGAACTCTTTGATGTTTGGGGCATCGACTTTATGGGTCCATTTCTAATTCATTTGGAAACCAATGCTGTGGATTATGTGTCCAAGTGGGTAGAAGCCATTCCTTGTAAAACTAATGATAACAAAGTTGTCATAAAGTTTTTGAAAGAGAACATTTTTTCACGCTTCGGAACCCCTTGTGCTATCATCAGTGATAATGGCACTCACTTTTGCAATAGATATTTTGAAGCTCTTATGCGAAAGTATGCCATAACTCACAAGTTGTCCACACCTTATCATCCTCAAACCAGTGGGCAAGTTAAGGTTTCCAATAGACAGTCAAGCTTATATTTGGAGCAAACTGTGAACCAAAATCGGAAAGATTGGTCCATCAAACTTGTAGATGCCCTATGGACCTACAGGACCGCTTTCAGACGATTCTAGGAATGTCTCCTTATAGGTTAGTCTATGGCAAAACTTTGTCACTTGCCCGTTGAGTTAGAGCACCGAGCCTTATGGGCAATCAAGCAGTTGAATTTCGACTTGACTAAGACCGGTGACCTTCGAAAATTACAAATTTCTGAATTAGAGGAATTGAGAAATGAGGCCTATGAAAAAGCTAGGATCACTAAAGATAGAGTCAAGATTTTTCATGATAAACACATCATAAGAAAAACCTTTGTCCCTGGACAAAAGTCTTACTCTATAATTCTAGGCTTCATCTTTTTTCAGGAAAATTGAAATCAAGATGGACTGGGTCATTGTTGTAAAAACTGTGTTTCCACACGGTGCAGTTGAGATCAGTGACACCAAGAATGGAAATGACTTTAAGGTAAATGGTCAACGCCTTAAACCTTTCTTGGAATCGGTGCCAGTAAATGAAACGGCTATGGGTCTTTTTGACCCAGTGTATTGGTAACTTTCCTCTTTTCTATGAACCATTTTATTTCATGCATCTATACATTTCTTTCATACATTGGGGACAATGCATGAGATAAGTGTGGGGGAGGGTTTTAACATAACTGATATAAAAAAAAATGAAATATATATATATATATATAAACTTTTTGAAAGGTTAAAACAATATTTTGATATATTTTTTGTAAGAAATTAAGTCAATTTTAAGGAATAGGAAAATCATAATTAGGATTTCTTATACTTGATCAAAGTCAGATAACTTGTTTAATGTTTAGGGTTAGGAAGAAAATTTGTGAAAGTAATTTAGTCTTGATATTTACCTTGATGAAATATGCACACTAAATACACTTACACACTTAGGGTTTAAAAACAGAGACTCTTATGCCTTATAAAAAAAATATTATGAAAAAAAAGAAAATATAAACAAATCTAATTATTGATTAGCTAGGTGCTTTGGCCTAAGCAAGCCTTCGTATTTATGCAAAAGATAATTAGATAAGTTTGAAAAAATATATATATATAAATCCTCTGATTAAGTTAGGTATTTCTGCCTCATGAAGCATAAGTATTCACGCCTAAAAGGGGTACATTTTATATAAAAACCTTGGTTTCGTGGCCTTTTCCGCTCGAGTGTTTAAGTCCTTAGGGGTGTTTTCTCACCTGGTGCCCTAAAACTATCCGGTTTGGTGTCATCGACTAAAGCTCGTTATATGGGCAGATTAGAAAGCCTAATGAAATTGAGGAATAAATTCTACCAAAAATAAATAAGGCATAGGAGTTAATGTTAAAAAGCCCTTAATCAAACTTCACAGTCATGATGGTTTTGGCCCAAAGGCCCATCACTCTAGTTTTGATGATGATCAACTCATGTAGTTATAGTACTAATGATCTTGTGCTTAATTAGTGACAGATTTATAATCAAGATCTTAGTAGGTGTGGAGCTTCAACAAAGGATTTTAAGACAAGTTTTGGAGCTAGCACCGGTTGATTCACGAGCCTATGCATCAAGATCACATCAGGTACTCTAAAGGAGTCAAGCTCGGTGGATTGCTTTTGGACCAAGTCAAGAAGATGAGAGGACTTCAAGGGAAGACTTCTAGATCAAGACTTGTGTCTAGGTATAAGATTTTTGTGTTTTAGATAAAATGTAAAGGATAGAATAGTTGGTGGATTGCTCAAGTATATATCACACACTCACTCTTGATTTAGTTGTCTTTTCATAAAAGATTTTTTCAGTTTAGAAAAGACTTTCATTTTGGAAAAATACGATTTTGGTTTTTGGTATTCCTTATGTATATGTTTTAACCAAAACCATTTTTAGAGCTATATGTCAAAAACATAGATATTTCATCTTATTTGTGTAGTGGATCATATCCATACACACTATGCTTTAATGAGTTCAAAATATCTAGTTTTGTATTTAAAGGAGTTTTGAAAAAACAAGATTTTGGAAAATACAAGTTTTCATTTGAGCCAATATTTTCCTACTTACAAAAATAGTCCAATCTTTTATAACATGCCTTAATTTGTGCAAGCATGTTTGTTTATCAAAATATATTGGTAAAACTATTTTTGTAGATTTTCTAAGTATTTATGGGATTTTATTTGAGTTAAAATACCTTAGTTTAAATCCCAGTTTTTCTGTTCCAGGTTTCAGCCAAGTCGACTAGTCGACCTACCAAGTCGACTAGGGCTAAAGTCGGTCGACCGGCTCGATCGACCGATGTGCACGGACGTGCACGCCTTGACCTGGCAGATGGCCGGTCGACCGACCCAGTCGACCGGAACTGAGAGCAGTGCTCTCTGTTCTCTTCGGTCGACCGGGCGGTCGACCGGAGGCTCCAACGGTCGGATTCTTGACCGTTGGCGGTCGATCAGGCGGTCGACCGACAGGTCTGACAGAACCCCAACGGCTAGTTTTTCAGACTCTATAAATTTGGGGTTTTGGGCATTGTTTTGGAATAAGATTTCTAGTGGACTTTGAGCCAGTTTTTCCCACTTCATTAAAAGAGTTTTCTCCACTAAATTAAGAGCTAATACTTCCAATCAAAAGGAAAGTTTTATCAAGAGTGTAAAAGAGAATTTCTTGAGTTTTCCTCCACCACTCTCATCCTTGTTTTTCTCACACAAACACTTGAGCAATTCATAGACATACTCATCTTATAGAAGTGTTGTAGTGAGATTGTTTTAGGTGATCAAAGTGTTGTGATCACCAAAGATCTTTTCTTTGTTCTTTGAGGAGGCGGACAAGTGTGTTCGCGCTGTTTAGAGTTCGTGTGTGAACTCTTGGTTTGAGGTGCGGCCTCGGCGAGCCGGTGGGCTTGCGTGTGTACGGGACTAGGGAGTCCGAGGGATTTTAGGTGTTGCGGCACCGGGGAGAGATCCATTGGGATCTTGCAAAGTGGAAATCCTTCGTGTGTCGAAGGCGGGGATGTAGAGCAAGGGTGCTCGAACCTCAAAACAAATCCCTGGTATTTGTGATTGCTCAATCTCTCTCTCTCTCTCTGTCTTTATATCTTGCATACTTAAATTGTGCTCATCTTTATATGCTAGATATACCTTGTGTGCTTTATTGATATACTTGCTTGGGTGTTTGCTAACACTTGTATTTAACCAAGAGAGCTAACGCGGCACCTCAACCCTTATCTAGGGGAATCTAGAGGAGTTTGTCCAGAGCCCTTCATGGGGAATTCGGCAACACTCTTGAGTTATCCGTGGTGTTTAGTGTAATAGTTTTTTTTAGGTCATTATAGTTTTTAATTCCGCATCATTTGGCATTAAATGACCATTAGATTAGTCATCACCTATTCACCCCCCTCTAGGTGAACTTACAATTGGTATCAGAGCCAAGTGCTCTTGATTTGGGTCTTACAACCTAGAGTTAAAGATCCTCATTTTAGGCTAATCACAAGATTTTGTACACACACCATGGACTTCATGTCACCACCCACTTTTGACATTCTTAACATCCAAATTTGGAAGGTTAAGATGTCCTTGTACCTCAAAGCCTTAAGTATTCATGTTTATCTTGCCACTACTAATAATGCATATTGTTTAAATGGCAAAAATATTGAGGCTAATGTAAAAGCCCTAAATGCTTTGAAGAGTACCCTAAATGATGAATATCTTTCTAGGGTTTCTAATGTTGATTCGGCTTTTATAGCTTGGAACATCATCACGTCCCTTGGCGAAAAGGATCTATATTATGCCGGGAGCGATTCGGACGTTGGAAGCGACACCTCCAACGCATGCTATATGGTCCAAGGGGATAACCCCCTTGAAGTAAACACCGAATCCGATGATGAAGACATGTCATATGATGAGCTTACTACTTTTTGTCAACTTGTGCTTGAAAAATATGACATGATTAAGAAAGAAAATAAAAATTTGAAAAAGAACATTGCTTGCATGCATAAAGAACATGATTCATTTAGAAGTAACATTGCATGTTTAGAAAAAGATAACAAAAATTTGAAAAAGGAATTTGATTGCATGCTTAATGAAAAGGATTCATTAGAAAATAAGGTTGCATGCATTGAAAAGAAAAATGAGATGTTAAAAAATGAGAATGTTTCCTTGATGACCAAATTAAATAATCTTTGTGAAGGAAACACTATTTTGAAAAATAAAATTGATTTGGTGGAAAAACAAAAGGAAGTTGTTTTTCAAGAAAATAAGTCTTTGAAAAAAAATTTTGTAAAAAAGAAAAAGAAGATGTTTGTAAAAAGAAAAAGAAAAATGATCATATATCTCATCATGCTTTACATGTCACCTCTAATGAGATAAATATGTTGAAAAATAAAATAGATAGTTTGAGCTCTAATTTGAGCACATGTGCATTCAATCGTAATAAATTGGAGTATTTGTTTTCAAAGAAACAAACTCCACATGTTCATGCACATCCACATCATGCTTATGTTGAACATCATGCTCACACCCACACACATAAGCATACTAAGGTGTACACATGTACACATTGTGGCCGCAAAGGCCATTTAGCAAAATTTTGTTATGATAAGATTAATGCTTTTAATTTTGCTAATAATAAAAATTTTTGGGTTCCTTACAAGACTAACCCCAAAGGACCCAAGAAAAAATGGGTACCAAAACTCCCACCTTGTGTATTTGATGTAGGTGAGGGCTCTCGCAAAACGTGAGAGGGATGGTATCTTGGTAGTGAATGCAATGGACTTGATGGACACACACTTGATGCATCACTATCAAGGAAGTTTTGGTGGGATAACCACCATGTTAGGAGCTTTGGAGTTGGTAACGATCTCTAAACTCCTATTTTTATGTACATGCTAGTACATTTATCATATTCATAGCATGTTCATATTTTATGTTTTAATGTGCTTCATGTGGTAAAAACATGCTTAGATGTAGTTTTTATCAAAACTTGTATTATACATGTACAAATAGTGAGCTACATTTGTTTTATATATGATTGTACTTCATGCTCATTTGTACCCACTATATGCACATGTATATACTAGTTTTGATGATTCTTTCATTTATACTTATTTTGCCAATTTTTATGCTTTACTTCATGTATATGTATTTTTAATTCAAATCTAATAAATATACATGTATACCCGTGAGTCTCTTGCCTTCATGCAAACATTATTAATAGACTCTTTTATATTTGGGATATGTATGCATATTGTTAGATTTGGATGAATCATACATATACCTAGAAGTTTTTTGTTTTAAGATGTAAAATGATTTTATGTGTTGTTTATTAAAAAAAATTGATATTCATGTTTGATTTGAGCTTAAATGACTATTTTCATAAAAATGCTATTTACATGATCTTTTAACACTCACATCTTCATTTATTAATTCATGACTTAGTTTCATGATCATTTTGAGCTTTATAGACCATGAGTGATTAAATCTTTATATACTTAGTTATGTTTATGAAAAACATATGATTTGATGTATTTGAAGGATCTTTAACTAGTTGTTCAAAAACTATTTTATACTAGTTATTTATTCTTCAATTAGTTTATAAGATATACACATGATCCTATTTTTTAATCATATGGATAAATTCTTTTGTGTTCTCAATATTTGATGCTTCATGATTTGAAAATTAGTTTAAATGTTAGTTTTTGTCAACACTAGGATTTATACTTGTACATATTGTGGGCCACAAATAAATCTATGTATGGTTGGGTTTGATTGCTTATTTGTGCCCATTAGGTGTGCTAGTATAGTCTAGTTTTGATGATCCATACATTTTTAAACTTATATTCCCATTTTGGATTTGTGTTATGATCATGTGCTTTCATTTCATGTATATGTTTATTTTGCCAAACTTTAAGATATACATGTATGCCCCTTGAGCCATTTGCCTTTCATGCAAATCTATATATATGGACTCAATTATGTTTAAGGATATGTATGTATGCTTTTTGTGTTGTCAAAACATACATATACCTTAAAATATAAATATTTTTTAATGAAAAATTTGTGATGATTTTTATGTGTTCAAAATTTATGATAATTTTCATATTGTCTCATTTAAAGGAATATTGAGCTTTATTGCCATTTTCATGATGCCATGTTCCACATAACACTAGTGCACTCACTTCTTCTGAATATTTTCTCATAAGTATGGTTTCATGAGTTTATATGGACTTTATGGATATTAGAGTGTTTTTAGTGCCATGTGATTTATACATATTTCATGAAAAATATTTTTATTTTGTTTCTTGATTGAAGGATTCCGTACTAGTTTTTTTAAACATTTTCATTTAACTAGTTCGAATTCTTCATGTGGTAGATTATATGATGTATACACATAAGCTTAATTTTTCAATTGGTATCATTGGATATTTTCAATTGGTATCAATATGACTATTTTTGTATATACTCATATTTTGTTTCTATATATGTATGTCTTCAATATCTATTGGTATTCTCTTTTCATACATATATATGTTTGTTTCATGTGCTTGATTTACAATTGATTCACTTTTCTAAAGCACAAAGTTTATGTTGAAAAATAAAAATATTTGATCATTATGTTTACATTTGATATCAATATGTTTCAACTTCATATTTGTTAAATTTCAATTGGTATCAATATGATTTACAATAATGATTATTTACATTTGGTATCTTAAAAATTGTTTGCTTTACAAGAGCTCTGATACCTTTAAAATTTTGTTTAAGAAAACTTAAAAATGTTTTGCTTTGTATTATCTATATGCAAGGAGAGCTTAACATCTCTTCTACATATCACCTTTTATTGATTTTACCCCTTATTGATCTCTTTGTTTATGACAAAAAGGGGAGAAAAATATGTTTTGTTTTTACTTTAACCCCTTTGTTGATGATTGACAAAAAGGGGAGAAGAATTTGAGGTTTATATGCATGTTGAGTAAAATTTACATTTATGCATATATGTTTTATTTTGCAAATAGGAGAAAAAGATTTGATGTGTTTTATCTCCATGCATTTGCATACATATTTATGAGCTTTATTGTCATATCTTATTATTTGTTGTTATGCATGAGTTAAGGGGGAGCTTCTTTGAAACTTTACTTTAATCCATGCATATATAACTTCATGAGTTTTGTCATCATCTAAAAGGGGGAGATTATTGGCCCAAAGGCCCATCACTCTAGTTTTGATGATGATCAACTCATGTAGTTATAGTACTAATGATCTTGTGCTTAATTAGTGACAGATTTATAATCAAGATCTTAGTAGGTGTGGAGCTTCAACAAAGGATTTTAAGACA
Organism: Agave tequilana; assembly: GCA_038442645.1. Taxonomy (NCBI): domain Eukaryota; kingdom Viridiplantae; phylum Streptophyta; class Magnoliopsida; order Asparagales; family Asparagaceae; genus Agave; species Agave tequilana. Next base: position 91,538 of record JAVJIF010012525.1, read on the forward strand.
AGTTTTGGAGCTAGCACCGGTTGATTCACGAGCCTATGCATCAAGATCACATCAGATACTCTAAAGGAGTCAAGCTCGGTGGATTGCTTTTGGACCAAGTCAAGAAGATGAGAGGACTTCAAGGGAAGACTTCTAGATCAAGACTTGTGTCTAGATATAAGATTTTTGTGTTTTAGATAAAATGTAAAGGATAGAATATTTGGTGGATTGGTCAAGTATATATCACACACTCACTCTTGATTTAGTTGTCTTTTCATTAAAGATTTTTTCAGTATAGAAAAGACTTTCATTTTGGAAAAATACAATTTTGATTTTTGGTATTCCTTATGTATATGTTTTAACCAAAACCATTTTTAGAGCTATATGTCAAAAACATAGATATTTCATCTTATTTGTGTAGTGGATCATATCCATACACACTATGCTTTAATGAGTTTAAAATATCTAGTTTTTGTATTTAAAGGAGTTTGAAAAAACAAGATTTTGGAAAATACAAGTTTTCATTTAAGTCAATATTTTCCTACTTACAAAAATAGTCCAATCTTTTGTAACATGCCTTGATTTTGTGCAAGCATATTTGATTATCAAAGTATGTTGGTAAAACTATTTTTGTAGATTTTCTAAGTATTTATGGGATTTTATTTGAGTTAAAATACCTTAGTTTAAATCCCAGTTTTTCTGTTCCAGGCTTCAGCTAAGTCGACTAGTCGACCTACCAAGTCGACTAGGGCTGAAGTCGATCGACCGGCTTGGTTGACCGACGTGCATGGACGTGCACGCCTTGACCTGGCAGATGGCCGGTCGATCGACCCAGTCGACCGGAACAGAGAGCAGTGCTCTCTGTTCTTTTCGGTCGACCGGGCGGTCGACCGGAGGCTCCAACGGTCGGATTTTTGACCGTTGGCGGTCGACCGGGCGGTCGACCGATAGGTCTGACAGAACCCCAACGGCTAGTTTTTCAGACTCTATAAATTGGGGTTTTGGGCATTGTTTTGGAATAAGATTTCTAGTGGACTTTGAGCCAGTTTTTTCCACTTCATTAAAAGAGTTTTCTCCACTAAATTAAGAGCTAATACTTCCAATCAAAAGAAAAGTTTTATCAAGAGTATAAAAGAGAATTTCTTGAGTTTTCCTCCACCACTCTCATCCTTGTTTTTCTCACACAAACACTTGAGCAATTCATAGACATACTCATCCTATAGAAGTGTTGTAGTGAGATTGTTTTAGGTATCAAAGTGTTGTGATCACCAAAGATCTTTTCTTTGTTCTTTGAGGAGGCGGACAAGTGTGTTCGCGCTGTTTAGAGTTCGTGTGTGAACTCTTGGTTTGAGGTGCGGCCTCGGCGAGCCGATGGGCTTGCGTGTGTACGGGACTAGGGAGTTCGTGGGCTTGTAGGTGTTGCGGTACCGGGGAGAGATCCATTGGGATCTTGCATAGTAGAAATCCTTCGTGTGTCGAAGGCGGAGATGTAGAGCAAGGGTGCTCGAACCTCGAAACAAATCTCTTGTATTTGCGATTGCTCACTCTCTCTCTCTCTCTTTCTCTTTGTCTTTATATCTTGCATACTTAAATTGTGCTCATCTTTATATGCTAGTTATACCTTGTGTGCTTTATTGATATACTTACTTGGGTTGTTTGCTAACACTTGTATTTAACCAAGAGAGCCAACGCGGCACTTCAACCCTTATCTAGGGGAATCTAGAGGTGTTTGTCCAGAGCCCTTCACGGGGAATTCGGCAACACTCTTGAGTTATCCGTGGTGTTTAGTGTAATAGTTTTGTTTAGGTCATTATAGTTTTTAATTCAGCATCATTTGGCATTAAGTGACCATTAGATTAGCCATCACCTATTCACCCCCCTCTAGGTGAATTTACAGATGGTGCATACGACCAGGGTAAATTAATAGACTAGATAAGAGGTACAAATTGACTCCTTACTTTGATTGATGACATGTTTTTGAATAAAGACTGAGTTTCGGAATGAAAAATTTGATATTCCTATAACTTATAGAGTACTTAAAGCCTTACAAATATACTTCAAATATATTCTCCTTTAAAAATGCTTTTCGAAAATACTAACTTTTTTCTCTTTCTTTATGGATTTTGTGGGTGCAATCCACTGAAAACGCTCACGAGACAAAACTCGTCCTCTAGGGGTAACCTAGAGGTTTAACGGCTTGTTGCACATGCTCAGTGCAATCGAGTAACCTGCGAAAGTGGTCTAATAATTGATTAGAATTAGTCTGATGTTTTGCTCGAGGGCGAGTAAAAGATAAGTGTGGGGGTGTGATCAGTCACATATTTTGCATATACATTGTCACCTTACCATACTTTTTAGCTAATAAATCCTATTAACAAGTCTTCTTCTTCTTTGTTTAATGTAGGCCCAATTGCTAAAAGAAAGGAATGAGAAACAAGCCCAAAAGCCCACCAAATTCTGATTTAATTCAGAATAAATTCGAAATCAAGGAATCAGGACAAAATCTTGGCATATCAGAGAGGTTGAAAATCGGTTGAAAAGAATCCTCTCAAATCAAACGGTTGAAGCCAACAATTGAAGGCTGTTTCGTCAAATCCTGGAGCAGAAACGAGAAAACCAAAAGAAGATACAGGAGAATCACCAAACCAGGAGAGCCAACCAACTGGGTGTGGCTAATTGGCCACATCAGGGCCGCAGAAACGCGGCCCTAGCCGCGTTTCCGTGGCCATTTGGTGTCAGTTGGGGGAGTGTTTGCTCCCCCAATCTTCCCGGGATCCCCCCTTTGGTTTTTCCCTATAAATACCAGTTTCAACAGGGCAAAAAGGAGCGAAGACTAGGGTTATAATTTTGTTTATACTTTCAGAATTTAGGCTCTCTGTTAGATAGTAAAAGTTGTATTTTATTTTGCAATTTGTAGTCCAGTACAAATACTTGTGAGAGAGAGGAATTGAGTGCTTGTACTTGAAGATTGAAGTGACATCAATATAAGAATCGAGCCACATTTTCTTCCACTCATATTACGGTATGTCTTGCGTTATTTATTTGCCTTCTTCTTTGTTTTCCATGAGTAGCTAAATTGGTTTTTCTGGACTCACAATTGTAACTCTCTCTAGTTCTTCTTCTCTTCTGGTTTTAATGAAAAAGACCCAATGAATCATTTGCATGCCTTACTTAAAGCCTTTCTTCTTGAAAGTGTTCTTGAAGGCACATGGGGATGGGTTTGGATTTTTAAATGTTTACTTCTTTTATGAACGTTTCTTGAACTGTTTTTACTTCATACTTGCTTCTTCGCGCTTGATGATTTAACATTCGATTCGAAACGATTTTCAAAGAAAAGAGTGAACTCTTCCAACCATATTATGTTCTTTACTTCAAACTTTCTAAAGTCAACTTTAAGTTTTGCCTATGATCAATTTGAGGCACTTAGGATTTCAATAGAAGAATAAACTGTTGAGTAGTGAGATAGTGAGTCCAGATTTTCTTCCTTATTATAATCAACAAAACAATTTTCGAGCTTTTAAATCACCTTCTCTAAAGCCTTCTCTAAAGTTACAATTTCTCTTTTAATCATCTCCTTCTTTCCATTCTCTTTTCAATTAAAAAAATGAACACAATTCTTTGTTACTAAATGAATCATCGAAAAGCTTTCATCGCATTCCTCCTCGTGGACACGACCCATTAGCCACAAGCTACACGGTAAATTCTTAACTCTTTGATTGTTCTTTCACTTTAGCAATCAGGCATCATGAGTGTATAACCGTCTGGGGTTATAAGGCGATATGTTCCATTTGAGTAGACTGACTCTACTACAAATGGTCCTTCCCAATTTGGGCTGGAATTTTTCCTTGGTCTTATGTGTCAATGATCGGGGCGGAACTAGCACTCAAAAAGTGGGTATTTATGAAATCAATGAAAAAGCTCATATGTGCTAATGTTCCCTCGATACTTCCATTATAGCATTGGCTCAACGGGTCAAATCCATAGGGACGGGAGGCGATAGAAGCATTAACAGTCTCTACTCACGTCGGTTGTTAATAGTTCTTCTTTGTTAAAAGAATTAGAAAAAGAAAAGAAAAGAAAAGGAAATCAAGCATGTGGTAGATGGAGAAGGCGATGAAAACGACTAAGAAAATAAAAGAGAAGTGGTTTGGGAAATAAAAACAAAAGGAAGATGAAACAAAGGTGAACTAAGAGGATGGTGAAAACATCGATAGGAAAATGAGAAAAAGAGTGTGAAAATGATTTTCAAAACAAAGGAAAATAAAACTCATGGCTACTAACTACTAATTACTCCACTAATCATGCTAACCTCTTAGTGATAGTTGCCTCACATGGATCCTTGGCCATCACTAATCCTTGACTTTAAGAGATGATACAAAGCATGGTCCATAAGATTGATCTTCTACATTCAAACAACACATCCATACCACTAACAAGTTGCAAGCTACTTGTTAAATCATTAAAACCGGTTAGAGGTAAGCATGAAATAAAGAAGACATTGCAAGTTAGTAAGTTAGTGGGTTAGGTGTTAGAAATGTTAGAATGTTAGAATCCATCATCATGAGCCATCAATGGCTCTTGCAAGATCAAGGCCTTGTAGAGGCTATTAGATTCATGTGGATTATCAAGTAAGTGGTTAGATGGTTAGTGGTTAGTAGTTAGATTGTCATGAAAAGAAGAAAAGTTAGCCAAGCATCATGTAGAAGATGGAGAAGATTACATTGGAGAAGAAAGGAGGCACATTTACATAGATTGTCACCATCTATTACATCAATCCCTCTCTATCTCTCTCTGAATCTCTCAGCCCTACTACAAGATCTAAAAAAAAAAGAAAATACAAAAGAAATGAAGAAGAACACCTACACTACACTACACTAAAGATAGAAAACCTAGCCCTAAAATCAAAAACTCTTCCTAAAATCCAAAAACTACCCTAAAATCAAAAACTCTTCCTAAAATCCAAAAACTCTTCCTAAAATCCAAAAACTGCCCTAAAATCAAAAACTCTTCCTAAAATCCAAAAACTGCTCGTTCTGGACTTATGCAGGGGTATTTATAGGCTTAGGAGGCTTCTGGAAGACGAGACGGGGCCACGCGTCGAAGATCGACGCGTGGCTCCACCACAGGGCCGCGGATCCGCGGCAAAACCAGGGACAAAAGTCCCTGGTTTTGGTGCGAGAATCCGTGGCGCTTCGGAGACCTTCTTGGTATATTCAGTTTCTGGTAATTTCGCCCGAATATTCGTCTGACATGAGTAAAGGTCTAGGTTCAATGCATCTTCTAGATGTTCCCTTACTTGGCCTCCAAGTAATGCAGATTTAATTACCCAAAATTGGGTTTAATTAAGCTCTTATTACTTCTTTGCCCTTAAACTCTTGATTTACCTGCAAGAGAGACTGATTTGTCACATACATTGCATTTATGTTGTCACTTTACCACACTTGTTTGCTAATAAATGATATTAATAAGTGTCTTTTTTCTTTGCTAAATGTAGGCCCAAATGCTCAAAGGAATAAAAGAAGAACAAGCCCAAAAGCCCACTTTTTTCTGAATTAATTCAGAATAAATTCGAAGTAAAGAAATCTGAACTATATCTTGGCATATCAAGGGGTTGAGAAAAATCCTCCTTGAATCGAGCAATTGAAGCCAGAAAATCAAAAGCTGTTCAGTCAACGGTTGAAGCAGCAACAAGAAAACCAGAAGGATATGCGAGATGCCCTTCATACCAGGAAGCTCCCCCCTCTTGGTGTAACCACCTGGCCACACCAGAGCCGCGGAAACGCGGCCCAAGCCGTGTTTCCACGGCCTAACCATTTCAGTTGGGGGAGCGTTTGCTCCCCCAACGTTCCCGGGATCCTATCTTTTCAGGTTTTGGCTATAAAAAAGGGGTTTCAGCAAGGAAAAAGGCAGCGAAGACTAGGATTAAATTTTGCTTTTATTTTCTTAAGATCTAGGTTCTTTGTTAGCTAGAACACAAGTTGTAATTTTGTTGTTTACTTTGTAGTTCAGTCTAAAAAACTTGTGAGAGAGAGGACTGAGAGCTTGTAATCGAAGATTGAAGTGACAGCAATACAAGAAGCAAGCCACCTTTTCTTCCACTCGTGTTTCGGTATGTTGTGCATATTTATGTTTGCTTTGTTATTTTCCATGGATAACTAAAAGGTTTTCTGGGCTAGCTATCGACTCTCTCTTGTTTCTTCTCTTCTGTTTTTAAAAGAAAAAGTCCCAATGACTCATATGCATGCCTCCCTTAAAAGCCTTTCTTTTTGAAAGTGTTCTTGAAGGCACATGAGGATGGGTATGGATAGTTTAATTCACCATTCTTTCTTGAACTTTTTGTGAATCGTTTTTAATTCATTCTTACTTCTTCGCGCTTTATGTTTTAATATCCGATTCCAACTCTTTCTTGAAGAAAAAGGACTCAACTCTTCTGCATCTTATGTGCTTTACTTAAAGCTTTCTAAAAAAAATCAACTTTAAGTTTTGCAAATGATAACTTGAGAGACTTAATATTTTAAGAGAAGAATGAACAATTGAGTAGTAAGATAGTAAGCTCAGATTTGATTTCTTATTATAAAACAACATCACAACTCTTAAGCTTTTAAAATCACCTTCTCCAAATCCTTTTCTGAAAGTTGAAATTTCTCTTTTTCATCTCTTTTCCTTCCATTCTCTTTTTCCTAAAAAACGAACACAAATTCCTTGTTTTTAAACGACTCATCGAAAAGCTTCCATCGCATCCCTCCTTGTGGACACGACCCGTTAGCCACAAGCTACACGGTACATTCTTAACTCATTGGTTGTTTCATTTATTTTAGCAATCAATTTTTGGCGCCGTTGCCGGGGAGGGAACGGTGTAGTTGTTTTAAGAAGTTTTGTGTATTGTTTCAGGGCCTTGAAGATCACGAACTAGCATTCAAGCTTTGCCAAGAAGACTTACAAATTCTGTGCCCCTACTCTCGAAAGTAGGAAACAGAATTTCAAGAAATTGCTTTGCAAAAATCTGAAAATTTCATTGGACTACTAAAAACTTTGTTTTGCAGGACATATTGCTCGCAAAAACTTTAGTTTTTATATGTCATATTTGTGCTAGTGTTTCTATCCAACATCCCTGTTTTTAAGTCAATAGTAAAATATTCGTTGAAAGTTAAAAATTGATTAGACATTTGCATTCTAGGTACAAGTCTTTTTAAATTCTTTTACTTTACTGTTGAAGAGAGCTGGAGACAAGGTATGTATGCATAACATATAGCATAGGAAACATTCTTTGGTGATATTTGCTTTTGAATGTTACTTTCTATATCTTGCACACTTTGCACGAATCAATTCTAAGGGCAAAACCCAAATCAATATAAGGTGGGAAAGTCATTACCCTTCCTTAGCCCACAAACCATCTCCAAGCACGCACGACCTAAGCCTAATTAAAATTTGATAGACGCTGTCCTTAGGGACATCTCGAACTCACTAGGAGATTATCCTAAAGAGGGAAGGTGTTGGAAATTGACCCCTGTCAAATCAGTGTCAAGGAAGGGGATTGAGGGCCGAAAGCCCAAAGATTGGTGGTTATTTAATTAAGGAACATCTTTTGACGAAAAACCTCCCACCAATCTTGCCCTGACCTGGCTGATTAGCTTGTGGTCAAGGTCTACATTCTACCTCTTGTGGACAATCAACCAGTTAGGAGTTGTCTAGGTCGAGGTTACCTTAGACTAGGCTTGGTTGATTTCTATTGTTGACTGTTGTTTGAACTTGTTATGACTGTGATTGTTTTTGTGTATGCAAGTGTGGTCAAGAGACCCCAATTCATCTAGGTTGACTAGAAACACATCACCACCCAAGTTTGAACCAAGACCAGATCCGGTAATGGCTCAATCCACATCACTGCAGGATAGGTTCTACCTGATTAGGACCTCACTTCCATCTTGCATTTCACTTCCATCGGTTGGTGAATACAATTTCGAGCTCAAGCCTCAATTCATCAACACACTCCCCAAATTTCATTGTCTAGAGTCCGAAGATGCCTACTTCTTTATAAGAGAATTTGAGGAAGTATGTCTTATGATGAAAATCCCACACCTTGTAGATGATGCTATTAGGTTGAGATTTATCCTTTTCGCACTTAAGGACCTAGCGAAAAAGTGACTCTACAGCTTAGCAGCCGGTTCCATCACATCCTGGGATGGTTTCATCAAAGTTTTCTTGAAGAAATTCTATCCTATCCATAAAACCGCTCTCATTAGGAAGACGATCATGCAATTCAAGCAAGAGCCTAGTAAACCGTTCTGGAGGTACTTTGAACGCTTCAAAGACTTCCTTGTCCAATGTCCACACCATGGAATAGAGAAATGGTGACAATGCCAAATTCTCTATGACGGTTTAGACTATTCCACCAAAACCCTCTTAGAAAGTATGTGCCAAGGGGGTTTCTTGCAGAAAGATGAAGATGAGGGATGGGATTTGTATGAAAATTTAGCTGAGAAAACCATCCAATGGGAATCTGCGAGTGAGACCCCTAATCTTCCTAACTCCATCTCTTCTAAAGGAGGTCTCCACTCCATAGAATCGTCCATCGTGAATGAGGCTAAGTTAGCTAATTTAGCTAGAAGACTGGAAGCTCTAGAGATGAAAGAATCAAGTCCAGTCAATCAAGTCAGCCCGAACCAATTTCCACCCCCGGGCTGCACTACTGTCAAGCCATGAACCATGTATTCGAGGAATGCCCAGTGTTTCAGGCTCAGCAATCCTATCACGAACCGATGAATGCGGCTTTTTCAAGGCCGAATAACAATCCTTACGCACCAACGTACAATCCCGGCTGGAGAAATCACCCTAATTTCTCATGGAGCCAAAACAACAATGACCATTTACGATCCAATCATGCTAACCACTTCCATCATGGTAACAATTCTTCCAATCATCAACCCAACTTCTCCAATTTCCATAATAATTCTCCCAACCATCCACCAAGCTTTCTAAATTATCAACAGAACTTTCCTAACCAAGCTCCACAATCCTCCTTCCAGAATCCTCAATTGGAAAGAAGAATGACTGACTTTGAGAGAAACATGGAGAGATATATGAAAAATCAAGACTCTCTCATGTAAACCATTCAGAGGCTAGAAGTTCAAATGAGTCAACTAGCCAACCCACAAAATGAGAGACAAAAGGGTACCCTGCCTAGTCAGCCAGTCACCAATCCGAGGAATTCCCAGCAAGCTCATTTGGCTGAGGATCCTTCATTCAACCAATGTAATGCTGTGCATACATTGAGGTCAGGAAAGAGAGTTGATAACCAAGTGTCAACACCACCCAATCCAATTCAGCACAACCATAATCAAGCTTCCACTTCATCTACTCCAATTTCTTCCAATCCTGAAGAGTCTGAAAAAGACAAGTCAGCCAGTCAGGTGCACCAGCCATTAGTACCATTTCCTAATAGGCTGAAAAATAACAAGCAAAATCCTCCCATGGACAAGATAATCGAGATGTTTAACCAAGTGAAGATAAACGTGCCACTTCTTGATGCCATCCAACAAGTTCCTTCCTATGCTAAGTTTCTTAAGGACATGTGCACCAAGAAGAGAAAGACTAATGTTCCAAAGAAGGTCTTCTTAGCCACTAATATTAGTGAGCTATTATCGGGTCCTATCCCTGTCAAGTACAAAGATCCAGGTAGTCCCACCATTGCCTGCACAATAGGACAAGCCGAGATTAGTCGTGCACTTCTTGACTTGGGGGCAAGTATCAACTTGCTTCCATTCTCTATTTATCAACAACTTGGGTTGGGTGACCTTAGTCCAACTCGAGTCACCATCCAACTGGCTGACCGTTCTGTTAAAGTTCCAAAAGGAAAATTAATGATGTCCTGATCCGGGTAGGAGAGTTCATATACCCTGTCGATTTCATAGTTCTGGAGACACAACCTGTTTCCAACTCCAATCGTAGGGCTCAAACTCCTGTCATCCTAGGTCGACCATTCCTTGCCACTGCTAATGCCATCATCAATTGCAGGAATGGGTCTATGAGGTTAACCTTTGGAGACATGACTAGAGAAGTCAATGTCTTTCATCTAGGAAAACAACCCGTGACATTGAGGACCAAACATTTGAAGTCAACCAAATTGAGAACTTGACAAGCGAACACGGGGAAGAATTGGAATCAGAAATGGAAATTGACTTCGAGTTAGAGTCTGACGACTTTAATCTTGATCAGGTGGTAGATTCTGCCGTGAATTGGGCTTCAAACCCGATTTCACCAACAATGGAGCCAACAGATTTGACTAGTCCTTCTAGTGAGCCTTCCTCTTCCTTAGAATTGAAAGCCCTCCCTACGCATCTCAAGTACGCCTATCTAGGCGAACAAGAAACCTTTCCCGTCATCATTGCCTCCCATTTAAATGACGAGGAAGAAAAGATTTGAAAGCAATTCTAAGAAAACATAAGGAAGCCATCGGGTGGACTATGAATGATATCAAGGGATTAAGTCCAACCATCGTTCAACACCGCATCCATCTCAATGAAGACGCCACACCCAAGGGAGACCTGCAGCGCAGGTTAAACCCTTTAATGCAAGAGGCTGTTCATGCCGAAATCATAAAACTCTTAGACAATGGGATAATTTATCCAATTTCGGATAGCCAATGGGTCAGTCCTGTCCACGCGGTCCCAAAGAAATCTGGTTTCACCGTAGTGGAAAATGAGAACAAAGAGTTGGTTCAAACTCGACTTCTCACGAAGATTCGAGTTTGCATTGACTATAGGAAACTGAATGATGCAACTCATGAGGACCATTTTCCACTTCCCTTCATTGATCAAATGCTTGAACGTTTGGTGGGTCACGAGTACTACTGTTTTTTGGATGGTTACTCGGGCTATAACCAGATCCCTATCGCTCCTGAGGACCAAGAAAAGACTACGTTTACCTATCCATTTGGGACATTTGCTTATCGTCGAATGCCTTCGGCTTATGCAATGCCCTAGTAACGTTTCAACGTTGCATGTTGAGTCTTTTCTCTGATATGGTTGAGCGTTTCTTAGAAATCTTCATGGATGATTTCTCCATCTACGGAGATTCATTCACTCAATGTCTCCACCATCTAGAACTCGTCCTCCAACGTTGTGCTGAAAAACATCTGACACTGAACTGGGATAAATGCCACTTCATGGTGAAACATGGAATTGTCTTGGGCCATGAAATATCCAAGAAAGGAATTGAAGTGGATAGAGCAAAAATCGAGGTTATTGCTAAGCTTCCATGCCCAAATGCGTTAAGGACATTAGATCTTTCTTAGGACACGCTGGTTTCTATCGAAGATTTATCAAGGATTTTAGCAAAATTGCTAGGCCCTTGACTAATCTGTTAGCTAAAGATGTGTCCTTCACTTTCGATGCTGAATGCATAAATTCTTGGGAGAAGCTTAAGAGAGAGCTGATTTCTGCACCAATCATATCTGCACCGGATTGGTCTAAGCCGTTTGAGATTATGTGCGATGCTTCTGATTTTGCCATAGGCGCTGTCCTAGGACAACGTATTGATAACAAGCAGCATGTGATCTACTACTCTAGTAGGACTCTCAATGACGCTCAACTGAACTACACTACAACCGAGAAGGAATTCTTGGCAGTAGTGTTTGCCTTAGAGAAGTTTCGTCCCTACCTACTAGGGTCCAAAACCACCATTTTCACCGATCATTCTGCGCTTAGGTACCTCATGATGAAGAAGGATGCCAAGGCCCGACTCATTCGTTGGATCCTCCTTCTTCAAGAATTCGATCTTGAGATTTGAGACAAGAAAGGCGTAGAAAATGTCGTTGCTGACCACCTCTCATGGATCCCTAATCTCCATGCAACGAATTACCCATCAATGAGGATTTTCCTGATGAACATCTCTTAGCTATCTCTAGGGAACCTTGGTTTGCTGATATAGTGAACTACTTAGTCACAAACCAAACTCCATCTCAATGGTCCACAAACGATGTGCACCGGTTCTTGTCCCAAGTCCGGTATTTCTTTTGGAGGAACCTTATCTTTTCAAGTACTATTCCAACCAAATTATTAGGAGATGCATTCCCGATGAGGAGGTCAAGAGTGTTCTGTCCTTTTGTCACGAACTTGCATGCGGGGGACACTTTGGTCCCTGCAAGACAGCTGAAAAGGTGTTACAAAGTGGGTTTTATTGGCCCACTCTGTTCAAGGACACTTATGAATATTGCAAGACGTGCCCTAGATGCCAAATGGTAGGAAGGATCTCACACCGAAATATGATGCCCCTCAACCCAATTCTAGAAATAGAACTCTTTGAAGTTTGGGGCATCGACTTTATGGGTCCATTTCCTAATTCATTTGGGAACCAATATATATTGGTTGCTATGGATTACGTGTCCAAGTGGGTAGAAGCTATTCCATGTAAAACTAATGATAACAAAGTTGTCATAAAGTTTTTTGAAAGAGAACATTTTTTCCCGCTTCGGAACACCTCGTGCTATCATCAGTGATAATGGCACTCACTTTTGCAATAGATCTTTTGAAGCCCTTATGCGAAAGTACGCCATAACTCACAAGTTGTCCACACCATATCATCCTCAAACCAGTGGGCAAGTTGAGGTTTCAAATAGACAGGTCAAGCTTATATTGGAGAAAACTGTGAGCCAAAATCGGAAAGACTGGTCCATCAAACTTGTAGATGCTCTATGGGCCTACAGGACCGCTTTCAAGACAATTCTAGGAATGTCTCCCTATAGGTTAGTTTATGGCAAACCTTGTCACTTGCCCGTTGAGTTAGAACACCGAGCCTTATGGGCAATCAAGCAATTGAATTTCAACTTGACTAAGGCTGGTGACCTTCGAAAATTACAAATTTTCGAACTGGAGGAATTGAGAAATGAGGCCTATGAAAATGCTAGGATCACAAAAGATAGAGTGAAGATTTTCCATGACAAGCACATCATAAGAAAAACCTTTGTCCCTGGGCAAAAAGTCTTACTCTACAATTCTAGGCTTCATCTTTTTCCAGGAAAATTGAAATCACGATGGACTGGGCCATTCGTTGTAAAAACCGTGTTTCACATGGTGCAGTTGAGATCAGTGACCCCAAGAATGGAATGACTTTAAGGTAAATGGTCAACGCCTTAAACCTTTCTTGGAATCGGTGCCGGTAAATGAAACGGCAATGGGTCTTTTTGACCCAGTGTATCGGTAACTTTCCTCCTTTCCATTTTATTTCATGCACTTATACATTTCTTTCATACATTGGGGACAATGCATGAGATAAGTGAGGGGGAGGGTTTTCTAACATGGCTGATAAAAAAAAAATTGAAAAGGGTAGACAATATTTTGATACATTTTTTGTAAGAAATTAAGTCAATTTTAAGGAATAGGAGAATCATAATTAGGATTTCTTACACTTGGTCGAAATAAAATAACTTGTTTAATTTTTAGGGTCAGGAAGAAATTTGGGAAAGTAATTTAGTCTTGATATTTACCTTATTGACATATGCACACAAAATACACTTACACACTTAGGGTTTGAAAACAGAGACTCTTATGCCTTATAAAAAATTAAAAAAAAAACAAGTCTAATTATTGATTAGCTAGGTGCTTTGGCCTAAGCAAGCCTTAGTATTTATGTAAAAGATAATTAGACAAGTTTGAAAAAGAAAAAAATGTGTGTATCCTCTGATTAAGCTGGGTATTTATGCCTCATGAAGCATAAGTATTCACGCCTAAAAGGGTTACATCGTATAAATAAAAACCTTGTTTCGTGGCCTTATCTGCTCGGGTGTTTAAGTCCTTAGGGGTATTTTCTCACCTGGTGCCCTAAAACCGTCCGGTTTGGGTGTCACCGACTGAAAACTCATTACATGGGCAGATTAGAAAGCCTAATGAAATTAAGGAATAAAATTTCACCAAAAATAAATAAATATGAGGCATAGGAGTTAATGTTGAAGAACCCTTAGTAAACTTCACAGTCACGATGGTGCATACGATTCAGGGTAAATTAATAGACTAGATGAGAAGTACAAGTTGACTCCTTACTTTAATTGATGACATATTTTTGCATGGAGACTAAGTTTAGGAATGAAAATTTTGATATTCCTATAACTTATAGATTACTTAAACTCTCACAAATATACTTCAAATATTTTCTCCTTCAAAAAATATATATATATAAAAATAAAATAAAATAAAATAAAATAAAAAAATAATAATAATAATAAAAATTTGCTTTTCGAAAATACTAACCTTTTACTCTTTCTTTTTGGATTTTGTGGGTGTAATCCGCTGAAAACCCTCACGAGACAAAACTCGTCCTCTAGGGGTGACCTAGAGGTTTAACGGCTTGTTGCACATGCTCAGTGCAATCGAGTGACCTGCGAAAGTGGTCTAATAATTGATTCGAGTTAGTCTAATGTTTTGCTCAAGGGCGAGCAAAAGATAAGTGTGGGGGTGTGATTTGTCACATACATTGCATTTATGTTGTCACTTTACCACACTTGTTTGCTAATAAATGATATTAATAAGTGTCTTTTTTCTTTGCTAAATGTAGGCCCAAATGCTCAAAGGAATAAAAGAATAACAAGCCCAAAAGTCCACTTTATTCTGAATTAATTCAGAATAAATTCGAAGTAAAGAAATCTGGGCTATATCTTGGCATATCAAGGGGTTGAGAAAAATCCTCCTTGAATCGAGCAATTGAAGCCAGAAAATCAAAAGCTGTTCAGTCAACGGTTGAAGCAGCAACAAGAAAACCAGCAGGATATGCGAGATGCCCTTCATACCAGGAAGCTCCCCCTCTTGGTGTGGCCACCTGGCCACACCAGAGCCACGAAAACGCGGCCCAAGCCGCGTTTTCGCAGCCTAACCATTTCAGTTGGGGAGCGTTTGCTCCCCTAACGTTCCCGAGATCCTATCTTTTAGGTTTTGGCTATAAAAAGGGGTTTCAGCAAGGAAAAAGGCAGCGAAGACTAGGATTAAATTTTGCTTTTATTTTCTTAAGATCTAGGTTCTTTGTTAGCTAGAACACAAGTTGTAATTTCGTTGTTTACTTTGTAGTTCAGTCTAAAAACTTGTGAGAGAGAGGACTGAGACCTTGTAATCGAAGATTGAAGTGACAGCAATACAAGAAGCAAGCCACCTTTTCTTCCACTCGTGTTTCGGTATGTTGTGCATATTTATGTTTGCTTTGTTATTTTCCATGGATAACTAAAAGATTTTCTGGGCTAGCTATCGACTCTCTCTTGTTTTCTTCTCTTCTGTTTTTAAAAGAAAAAGTCCCGATGACTCATATGCATGCCTCCCTTAAAAGCCTTTCTTTTTGAAAGTGTTCTTGAAGGCACATGAGGATGGGTATGGATAGTTGAATTCACCATTCTTTCTTGAACTTTTTGTGAATTGTTTTTAATTCATTCTTGCTTCTTCGCGCTTTATGTTTTAATATCCGATTCCAACTCTTTCTTGAAGAAAAAGGACTCAACTCTTCTGCATCTTATGTGCTTTACTTAAAGCTTTCTAAAAAAAATCAACTTTAAGTTTTGCAAATGATAACTTGAGGGACTTGATATTTTAAGAGAAGAATGAACAATTGAGTGGTAAGATAGTAGGCCCAGATTTGATTTCTTATTATAAAACAACATCACAACTCTTAAGCTTTTTAAAATCACCTTCTCTAAATCCTTTTCTGAAAGTTGAAATTTCTCTTTTTCATCTCTTTTCCTTCCATTCTCTTTTCCTAAAAAATGAATACAAATTCCTTATTTTTAAACGACTCATCGAAAAGCTTCCATCGCATCCCTCCTTGCGGACACGACCCGTTAGCCACAAGCTACACGGTACATTCTTAACTCATTGGTTGTTTCATTTATTTTAGCAATCAGAGACCAAAACACGGTTTAGACTGATATTTTATTCATAAATCGGTAGGGAATGCGATATAATAATGCATAATTGTAGGCTAATCACACCCTCACACTTATCTTTTGCTCGTCTCGAGCAAAACAAGAAAAGAAAAACTATACTACAAAGGTTATTACACCACTTTCGCAGGTGACGCGATTGCACTGAGCGTGTGCAATAAGCCGTTAAATATCTAGGTTACCCCTAGAGGAGGAGTGTTGTCTCCTGAGGGTTTTCAGCAGATTGCACCCACAAAATCCATAAAGAAGGAAGACAAATGTTAGTATTTTGAAAATGCATTTTGAAAGAGAGACAAGTTACGAAATATTTTCGCAAAAATATAAGTGATCTAAGGTCATAAGTTCACCAAAAATTAGTCTTCCTTAAACTTAGTCTATATGCAAGATCTTGTCTTCAATTAAGATAAGAATTCAAAATTGGATTGAATATTTTATCCTTCATAAAACCTAGATAATATGCACTTTGTGATAGTGAAGATTTCTGGGATTTCAACTCCAACCATCAAGCCATTTAATCATATCTATATATATATTTTTATTTATTTATTTATTCTCTTTTTTCTTCCCTTAGTTTTCTTAGGCTTTCTAGTTCACCCATGTAGTGAGCCTATAACCGATGACTCTTAGACCAGACGGTTTTTGGGCACCAGATGAGAAAACATCCCTGGGTTTAAGGACTCGAGTAAATAAACCACAAAACTAAGGGGGATTATTTGTTTCTTTTGACCATTTTAGGCGTGAATAATCATGCTTCTTGAGGCATAGTTATCCAGCTTAATAAGTATTGATTTTTTTTTAGTTATATATTTTTTATTTTTATTTATGGCATTTTAGGTCTTTGTTTCCATCCCAAAAATGTGTAAGTGTGATGTGCATACTATCTAAGGCAAAAAATTCAAGATAAAACTATCTCTCCAATTTATCTTACTTTAGCCTATAATTTTAAACAAGATCCATTATTTTGACTAGTTTTAAGATGTCATAATTAAGGCTTCCTTAATTTCTAAGATCATCTTAATTTTCTTAAAAATAGATCAAAACTTTGTATCTTGTTTCAAAAAGTTTTAAAGAAAGAGAAAATTCCTATACAAAAGGGAAAATTTCTAAAAGTATCCTAAAAGAAGTGTAAAAGAAAGAAAATCTAAAAACTCTATGTTAGTAAACCCTCCCCCAAAGTTATCTCATGCATCGTCCTCAATGCATCGTGATGTATGTATGCATGAAACAAATAGAGAGAGAAGAAAAAATCACCTCAAGGTGGTAGTTCTGGTGGTGGTCTAATTGGTCCACGAAATGAGGCCCAATCTAATGTGCGTGGAGTCCGAGGGAACCCACCAGAGACCTCTAGAATACAACCCACTAAAATGATGTATATATTTATGATTTTTATTAAAAATTTTACCCTATCTAATTTCCAAATTTTCAAAATAATTTCAGAGTCAAGTTTATCAAGACCCTTGTCCCAGAATGGAATGATTGATTTGGACTCAGGAAGTACATGAACTAATACCGACTCAAGAAAAAGACTTAAGTCAAGCAAAGGTTCGGGAGTCGAGATTGGTTCAGAAAGTGGGTCCAAATCAAGAAGTTGAATCGCAAGTCCACATTCATTTTCCCATGATAGAATGTGACTATCTAAATTGGTGATTCAAGTTCAAGAATGACAGGTATGGGAATCAAAACTGACTCTAAAATGTTGCTCAAATTGGGTAACATAATAGGAGTCAATATTGATTCAGGAATTTGAACTGGATTACAAATTTAAGGGTCAAAGTCACATTCCTCATTGAGTTCAATTCCATAAAAATGAGAACTTGCCAATTTATCAATGGGACTTTCAAAAGTATGAAATTGGTCAAGTTCAATATGATGATCATAAAAGATTGGAGATTTAATTTCATAATGGACTGGTATAGGATCCAATACTGACTCGGAAAAGGCCTGAATTCAGGTAAAAACACCTCAGTCAATATTGAATCAAGAAGTGAAATTGAATTACCAAGTGAAAGTTCAGGATCATATTCATGCTCAAGTTCAATTTCAGGAAAAGGATAACTTGCCAAAATGTCAATGGGATCTTTAACATTTGAAGTTGGATAAGTTCAGATGGGTGTGCTGAAATTGAATCTTGGTTTTCAAAATAACAAGAGTCTTGGGTCAAGTCAATAGAGTTTGGGATAGCTGAATTGGTCAAAGGTTGATAAGATAGAGTTTCCTCATTCTTATAAATGCTAACCAATTGGCTCAATTGTGTTTCCAACCTATTGATAGACTCGGCAGAAGATTTTTAAAATTTTAGAGCGGACTCTTGCAAGACTTCAATACTCTTTTCTAGATGTGATGTATCTTCAATTGGTTGTTCTAGAAAAGGACTGTAGGAACCATAGTTTCCAAAACAACAAGAGTCATGAGTCATATTGATAGAGTTAGAGATATTTGGATTGGTCAAAGGTTGAGAAGAGAAAGTTTCTTCATTCTTATAAATGTTGACCAATTTACTTAATTGTGTTTCCAACCTATCAATAGACTCGGTAGAAGATTTTTAAAATTGTAACGCAGACTCCTGCAAGATTTTCATACTCTTTTCTAGACTTGATTTTTCTTCAAGTGAATGGTCTAGAAAGTGAGTATAAGAATCTTGGTTTTGGAAAGATAGAGAAGATTGTGAGTCCAACATATTTTGAGATTGAAGCTTGGACTCACAGAAGAGTTCTTTACTCGTTTCGAGGGCAGATGGTTTTTCATTATGAGGAGGTGGAACTGAGTAAGACTCTTGAAAATATTGTGGAATTGGAGAGGCCATCATTTTCTGAAGTTGTCGCTCGACCTCTTGTAAATTGGCTTCTATACTCTTTTCTAACTCAAATTTTTCTTCAATTGGAGGTCCAGAAAAAGGAGTATAGGAAGCGAAATCGGGGAATGAGATTTGTGGACAAGGAGGGGATATGGTGGACAAGGAGGTTGAAAATTTAACTCGTGGGAGGTGAATCCCCATTGACTCTGTGAAGAGTTGAAATTATTTTAGAAATTATAATTAAAAGAATGAGGGCATGGGTTGTATTGATTCGTATAAGGCCAACGGGGTGTATTTGGTTGGTTCACATTTTAAAAAGCTGGGTTGGAATTATCCGAATCAAATGGAGTCAGTGTGAAATATGAATTCATATTAGAATTGAAAAAATTGTTATTGTTGAATTCCATTTCATAAACAATCACAAACAAAAAGGAAAAATTAAACAACAAAAAGAAAATCAAAACCAAGCCTATAGTAGGGTTAACCTAGACCTAGACGACTCCTAACTGATCGATTACCCGGGGGGAGGTTGTTTCTTGAATCCGACCACAAGCTAATCAGCTAGGTAGGGGCAAAATACGGTGAGAGGTATCCGTGCGTAAGCAACAGGAATTAATTACGCTAAACCACGGTATCTTCGAGGCGTAACCTCTTAATCCCAACCTTAGACACCGATTTCACAAGAGTAAGATTCAAAACAAGTTTCACCCTCGGTCAATCTCTTAATGAGTCCGAGATGTCCCTAAGGGCCAACGTCTATCAATTTTTATTAGGGCTTGGGTTGTATGAGTGGGGAGGTGGTTTTTGGGCTAAGGAAGGGTGATGAAATCCCACCTTATCTTGTATGGGTTTTGCCCTTAAGTTCAATTCGTGCAAGTGTACAATATAGATAAAAATATAACACAAAGTGAATAAATCACCCACGTGTTTGTCCTATGCTATATGCAATGCCATATGTACACCTCAATCCAGATCACAACAACAGAACAAAATACAGTATATTGGAATGAATTGACACGTGCCTAAATGCAAATGTCTAAGCCGTTTTAAAAGCGTCCAAATATCGTATTTTAGTTCATTAGTTTATTGTGGTGTGTAGGCAATCAAAGCAGAAAAATAGCAATACAAATCCACTAGCTATTACAAGATACACATGCCAGCACAACAAGATACACAATGATTACAAAATGGCCGCGTGTCCGCGGCAAAAGTCGCGTTTGCGCGGCAGCTTTTTAGAGGCTGAGTCCCTGATTTGTAGAGCAGGGAGATGCAAAGCTAGTGTTTATTCTGCAATATTAAGCATCTGTAAAGATTGTCCTGCACACCAAAACAGAGAAGAAAATGTTAACAAAAATGTGACATCAAAACCATTCCCGTTCCCCGGCAACGGTGCCAAAAACTTGATCAGGGCGGAACTAGCACTCAAAAAGTGGGTATTTATGAAATCAATGAAAAAGCTCGTATGTGCTAATGTTCCCTCGATACTTCTGTTATAGCATTGGCTCAACGGGTCGAATCCACAGGGACGGGAGGCGTTAGAAGCATTAACAGTCACTATTCACGTCGGTTGTTAACAGTTCTTCTTTGTTAAAAGAATTAGAAAAATAAAAGAAAAGAAAAGAAAAGGAAATCAAGCATGTGGTAGATGGAGAAGGTGATGAAAACGGCTAAAAAAATAAAAGAGAAGTGGTTTGGGAAATAAAAACAAAAGGAAGATTAAACAAAGGTGAACTAAGAGGATGGTGAAAACATCGATAGAAAAATGAGAAAAAGAGTTTGAAAATGATTTTCAAACTCATGGCTACTAACTACTAATTGCTCCACTAACCATGCTAACGTCTTAGTGATAGTTGCCTCACATGGATCCTTGACCATCACTAATCCTTGACTTCAAGAGACGATACAAAGCATGGTCCATAAGATTGATCTTCTACATTTAAACAACACATCCATACCACTAACAAGTTGCAAGCTACTTGTTAAATCATCAAAACCGGTTAGAGATAAGCATGAAATAATGAAGACATTGCAAGTTAGCAAGTTAGTGGGTTAGGTGTTAGAAATGTTAGAATGTTAGAATCCATCATCATGAGCCATCAATGGCTCTTGCAAGAGCAAGGCCTTGTAGAGGCTATTAGATTCATGTGAATTATCAAGTAAGTGGTTAGATGGTTAGTGGTTAGTAGTTAGCTTGCCATGAGAAGAAGAAAAGTTAGCCAAGCATCATGTAGAAGATGGAGAAGATTACATTGGAGAAGAAAGGAGGCACATTTACATAGATTGTCACCATCTATTACATCAATCCCTCTCTATCTCTCTCTGAATCTCTCAGGCCCTACTACAAGATCTAAAAAGAAAAGAAAATACAAAAGAAATGAAGAAGAACACCTACACTACACTACATTAAAGATAGAAAACCTAGCCCTAAAATCAAAAACTCTCATAAAATCAAAAACTCTTCCTAAAATCCAAAAACTGCTCTAAAATCAAAAACTCTTCCTAAAATCCAAAAACTCTCCTAAAATAAAAAACTCTTCCTAAAATCCAGAAACTGTCCTAAAATCAAAAACTCTTCCTAAAATCCAAAAAACTGCTCCGTTCTGGACCTATGCAGGGGTATTTATAGGCTTAGGAGGCTTCTGGAAGACGAGACGGGGTCACACGACGAAGATCGACACGTGACCCCACCACAAGGCCGCGGATCCGCGGCAAAACCAGGGACAAAAGTCCCTGGTTTGGGTGTGAGAATCCGTGGCGCTTTGGGGACCTTCTTGGTATATTCAGTTTCTGGTAATTTTGCCCGAATATTCGTCTGACGTGAGCAAAGGTCTAGGTTCAATGCATCTTCTAGATGTTCCCATGCTTGGCCTCCAAGTAATGCGGATTTAATTACCTAAAATTGGGTTTAATTAAGCTCTTATTACTTCTTTTCCTTAAACTCTTGATTTACCTGTAAGAGAGACCAAAACACGGTTTAGACCGACATTTTATTCATAAATCGGTAGGGAATGCAATATAATAATGCATAATTGTAGACTAATCAGTCATCACCATAGGTCGCCTGACTGCTAAGACAAGGTCGCTTTTCTTAAAAGTCCATTCCTTGACTTTCTTGTTGAAGGCTCTGGTGATTCGAGCTTGATAGAGCTCGATTTGCTATTGAACTTGTAGGCGTTTATCATCTAAAGCCTCCAACTCTTGGAGTCATAGTCAATGCTTCTCCTCATTTATCATCTCTGCCGTCAAGGTGATGCGTAGAGATGGGATTTGGATTTTCAGTGGAAGTAAGGCTTCACACCTATATACCAAAGAGAATGGTGTAGCTTTTGTGGGATTCGAACCGTCGTGCGATAGGCCCATAAGAATTCACCTAACTTGTCGTCCCAATCACGTTGGCTTTTTGAGACGAATTTATTGAGAAGTTTTTCAATAGTCTTATTGAAAGCTTCTGCATGGCCGTTAGCGGCTGGGCAGTATGCCTTTGAAGACACGCTCTGGATCCTAAACTTGTTGCAGAACTCTAAAAAGCCTAGCTGACGAACTAGGGCCCATTATCATGAATAATCCGTCGTGATACCTCAAAGCGGTAAATGACGTGATGTTTAACGAATTTGATCCTGTCAGATGCTTTTACCTTCCTCAAGGGAATAACTTCAGCCTATTTAGAGAAATAGTCAGTTATAGCTAAGATGAACCGATGTTCTTTGGATGAAGGTAGGCTGATAGGGCCAACCATGTCCATTTCCTACATCTCAAATGGCCAGGTTGAGGTTATAGAGTGAAGATATCCTGGTGCTTGATGGATGAAGTCACCATAGACCTGACAGGCGTGACATCGTTTAGCATAAGTGATGGCGTCCAGGATCATCTTAGGCCAATAATATGCCAGTCTTCGGAGTCGATCTCCACGCTTCGGACCAGGCTGATGAGCTCCACACAAGTCGTCATGTGCTTCTTTGAGTACTTCATGTGCCTCCTTTGTGTCAGACAGCAGAGGAGGATCCCATCATGCGATCGGCGATACAGTGTTCGCGTGATCGTATTATAATAGAATTTGGAGGCTTTTCTTCTAATGGCAGCCGCCTCTTTGGGATCCTCAGGCAGGATGTCATACAATGCATAGTCGATGTACGGGAATCGCCTATCCTTGGGCTCTAGACTTGCTGCAATCTCTAGAGTTTCTTTGGCTTGACAGTCTCCTGTCGGCTTTTGGTGATCTTCAAAAGTGACTCTTGGGCAATATAAGTCGTGGCTATAAACAAGTATTTTCTCTACTACTCCAGCTGGAAGAGCTAAGGAAGCAGCGAGAGATGCCAGTGCATCTGCATGCGTATTTTACTGGCGAGGCACATGATCGATGAAAAAGTTTTTAAATCTCTCGGCCATGTGAATAGTTGCGTTGTAATAGGGTACTAAGTCTTCATGTCTGACTTCGTACTCCCGGCGAGCTTGGTTAACGATGAGTTTAGAGTCACAGTATACTTCAAGATTTTTAACGCCAATCTCATCGGCGATTTGCATTCCGATCAAGAGAGCATTGTATTCCGCTATATTGTTGGAACATGGCTCAGTTAATGAGAATGCACGAGGGATCACGTAGTAGTTCTATGGGGAGACTAGTACTACCCCCACTCCTGCTATAATTTTTCCTCGCAGACCCGTTCTGAATGCACCGTCGAAGAAAAGCTACCACACCTGTCCTTTGAAAGACGTCTGAGTCAGACAAACTTCGGCGCCTCATCTGGGAGATCCTCATAAAGTTCGATCACTTTCAGATCTGGATGTTTAGCCAAGAAATCTGCGACCGCTTGTCCCTTCACGACTTTTTGTGGTAGAAAGTGCATCTCATATTGGGAAAGTGGTATGGCCCATTTTGCCAGTCGACTATTTAGCGACGATTGCTTCATCATAAGAAACCTTAAAGGGTTGACTTTTGATATGACATTTATAGTCTGGCCCACCAAGTAGTGTCGCAGTTTTTGGACGGCGAACACCAATGCCAAACATTCCTTTTCGATTGGGTTGTGCTGATGTTCGGCTCCGACCATGATTCTGCTCAGATAGTAGATTGCCTGCTCGTGTCCCTAATTATTATTCTGGGCTAGCAAAACTCCTAAGGAATGATCCATCGTTTGAACATATATCAGGAAAGATTTTCCTGAAACCGGAGTTGTAAGGACGGGTGGTTGCGTGAGGTATCGTTTGATTTCCTCGAACGCTTGTTGGCAAGCATCATCCCAAATCAATGAGACACCCTTCTTCATTAGTTTGGTGAAGGGTTGGCATCTCCCCAAGAGATTTGAGATAAACCTTCGGATGTACGCTAGTCGCCCTTGCAATCCTCTAAGCCCCCTGAGATTCTTCGGAGGTTGCATCTCCTGGACAACACGGACTTTTTCTGGGTCTAGGTGAATTCCTTGGATGTCACAACAAACCCTAAGATTTACCGCTAGCTACCCCCAGGAAAGATTTGGTGAGGTTCATCTTCAACTGATGTGCCCACATGATATCAAATACCGTCTTCAGATCTGCTATGTGATCGCCCTTGGTGCGGCTTTTCACTACAATGCCATCGACGTAGCATTCTACTGTTTTACGCATATGCTCATGAAAAATTGCATTCATAGCCCTCTGATACGTTGCCCCACATTCTTTAATCTGAAGGGCATGATAGTATAGCAATATACCCCAGTGGTGTCTTGAAAGAAGTATGCCTTTATCATCAGGGTACATTTTGATTTGATTGTACCCTGAGAATCCATCTATAAAGAACATTCGTTCAAACCCACACGTATTGTCGATCATAACATTCATGATTAGGAGAGGGAATTCATCTTTAAGATAGGCCTCATTTAGATCGCAAAATTAATGCAAATCTGAATCTTCCTATTTTTCTTGGTAACGGGACGATATTGGCTAACCAATCAGGGTGTTGTTCCTCCCTGATGAAGCCAGAGTCTATAAGCTTTTTGACTCTGACTGATTGCTTCCATTATTTCTGGACAGAATCGTCGTTGCTACTGTTTGACTGATTTCATGTCCGAATTAATATTGAGGCGATGCATAGCCGCTTGAGGATCAAGCCCAGGCATGTCCTCGTAATTCCAAGCGAAAACATCTATATACTCTTGTACAAAAGATATTAGATCTTCCTTCTCGGAGGGTTATAAGCTTTCGCCTATAAAGATGGGCTTAGGATTAGCCTCATCTCCCAGATTGATCTGGGTGACCTTATCTTCCGTGGGTGGTTCGCATTGTCTGAAGCGAATATCCCAGAGAGTGTTTAGGTGTTTGATCCAAGGATCTGTATCAGATTGGATCATTTCTTCATCTCCATCTTCCAGGTGGCTTGTTGAAACCATGTTTACTGAAAGTTCTTTGAAGATGTTGCTGACACTAAAATCTGACTCCCACGATGTTGTGCCTGATGAGTGATTATGGTATAATGACTCTTCTGACTCAGAGGCTGATGAAATCGGAGTTGACACATAGCCCAACCCCTGCGAGTGCGATGATAATAATCAGGGGTCTATCTTTTCGGAACGAAAGATCGAAGTAGTGTTCTTCTTCCTTTGCTGAAGTTCAAGCCAGGACCATTTGTTAGATTATACCCCATATTTTCCATCATTCTGAGTACATTTGTCTCATAATGAGAGAACTAAGGGGATTCGTTCTTGCTTTCTGAGTCTTCGCAAGACATCAATTTGGACTTAATTCTTTCGAAAAGAATTGGTTTTTAGCCTTTGCGGCTTGCTGAGATCATGAATACTGATTCTTGCGCATCATCGGCATCTTGATACGTTTTGAGGGGTGACTTCATTGGTACATGCAATGATGTCAGAGCAACCATTGCCAACCAGGGGTCATTATCCACCTCGGTACTAGTGTCTGACGGCACTGAATCAGAAGCAAACACGGAAAAGTAAGCCAAATTCAACTCTTCATACACTCGCCTACATCATCAGTGGTGTTATTAACATCGAGCTTATTAATGCTCATTACAAGTGGATTTAATCTCGCGTGCACTCTTCTTCCGCCTCTGGCTCAGTATCAGCTTTATTACCAGAGTCTGGTTCCTCTGGCTGTGGATTTTCGTTCATCTCCAGAGATCCTGGTATAGGAAGGAATCCGTGAAATAGTTTTCTACCCCCTTGAATGGATGCTGTTTTGCAATCAACGTTTAGACTTTCCCATTTCTGTTGATGTACTTCATGACTTGATGGAGAGTGGAGGGAATGATGGAATTACGATGAATCCACGGTCATCTGATCAGCAAATTGTACGAAGTGTCAGCGTCGATTACATAGCACGTCACTTCAGATCTCAGGTCACCGATCTGACATTTGAGTTTGATCTTTCCCATTGGGCGCGTACCATTGGCGTTGAAACCATAGATGGTAGTTAAGGTGACACTCAATCAGTGGGTAGGGATCCCTAAGTGCTGCATGACCCGGCGAGGCATGATGCTCAACGCGGATCCTGAATCTACCTGAATGCAACTCACTTCAGATGATTCAATGTACCATGTGAAGTACAGGGACTGATCATGTTTCTCCTTGACCTGAATGTCATATAACGTGAAGGTGATGTAGGGGGCATTTTGAGAGGCATGAAGGCAGTCCTCTTCATCTTCCTCCTATGGTCCAGCCGGGATCTGGGCCATGAAGACCTTGTAAGATCACCTAGAGGGGGGGTGAATAGGTGATGGCTAATCTAAAGGTCACTTATGAACAAATAATGCGGAATTAAAACTAAGTTGACCAAATTAAAACTTCTTTTTAATTTAACACTTATGTATAACCAAGAGTGTTGCCGAATTCCCCTTGCGAGGCTCTGGACAAGCTCCTCTAGATTCCCCTTGAATGGGTTGAGGTGCCGCGTTGGCTCTCTTGGTTGAATACTAGTGTTAACAACAATCCACGCAATTATATATCAATTATGAGCACAAGGGAATATATCATGCATATATAAGATGAACACAATAAATTGAATGCAAGATATAAAATAGAGACAAAGACAGAGAGAGGGAAGAGTAAGCAATCGCAAACACAAAGGGTTTGTTTCGAGGTTCGAGCACACTTGCTCTACATCCCCGCCTTCGACACACGAAGGATTTCCACTATGTAAGATCCCACCGGATCTCTCCTCGGTGCCGTACACCTACAAACCCTCGGACTCCCAAGTCCCGTACACACGCAAGTCCACCGACTCGCCGAGGCCGTACCTCGAATCACCAAGAGTTCACAACCGAACTCCAACCACAACGAGCACACTTGCCCGCTTCCTCAAAGTACAATGGAAAATCTCTTTGGTGATCTAACACTTGATCACCAATTACAAAAGCTCACTACAACACTTTCCTATAGGATAGATATGTCTATGGATGCTCAAGTGAAGTGTGAGAAATCAAGGAAAGAAAGTTTTGATGGAAAACTCAAGAAATCACTTTAACACTCTCTTGATAAAAGCTCCCTTTTGATTGGAAATATTTGCTCTCAAATATGTGGAGAGAACTTCTGAAATCAGTTGGAAAAACTAGCTCAAAGGTCTCCAAAATCTTAACCTCAAAACAGATGACAAGATCCCAATTTATAGGCTGCAGAAAATAGAGCCGTTGGGAATCTGTCAGTGCTGTCGGTCGACCGCCGGTCGACCGGCCAACGGTCATTTTTCTGACCGTTGCAGCCACCGGTCGACCGACTCGGTCGACCGATAACCTGGAATGAACTGTCGGTCGACCGGCCCGGTCGACTGATATTTCCAGAGAGCAAAGCTCTCTTGGTCGGTCGACCGACCCGGTCGACCGGCCACTGTGCTGACAACGTGCACAGGGCTGTGCACATCGGTCGACCGGACCGGTCGACCGGTTTGGCCTGTCAGCCAGTCTCCAGGTCACAAAACAGGATTTAAAAAATCTTTTATAAAATCCTAAAAATACATAGAAATTCTACAAAAATAGTTTTACCAATATACTAGAAAGAACAAACATGCTTGCACAAAATCAAGACATGTTATAGATGTTTTGGTCTATTTTTGTAACTTGGAAATATTAGCTCAATAACCAAAATGTATTTTTCCAAAACATGTTTTTCCAAACTTGTTTTTCTAAATCTTCATCAAATACAAAAACAAGATATTTGAGTTCATTTTAAAGCATAGTGTGTATGGATATGATCCACTACACCATCAATAAGAAATATCTATGTTTTTGATATAAAGCTCTAATCAAGATTTTGGTTTAAAGATATGAACTATGAAATACCAAAATCTAAGATAAATATTTTTCTAAATAAAAATTTTTTCTAAAATGAAATCTTTATGAAAGCAATTTAAATCAAGAGTTCTATCAAGAGTGTGTGTGTGTGATATAACTTGAGCAATCCACCAACTATCTATCCTTTACATTTTTACTAAAACAAAAATACAAAATTCTATACCTAGACCCAAGTCTTCAACTTCTTGAAGTCTTCCTTGAAGGCTTCTCATCTCCTTGACTTGGTCCAAGCTTGATCCAAAAACTCCTTGGATCACCACATGCAAGCTCCAAATCTTGTTCTTTTATCCTTTGTTGAGCTATGCACCTACTAAGATCTTGATCATGAATCTGTCACTAATTAAACACAAGATCATTAGTAACTATAACTACATGAGTTGATCATCATCAAAACTAGGGTGAAGGGCCTTTGGGCCAACAATCTCCCCCTTTTTGATGATGACAAAACTCATGGAGTTATATATGCATGGATTAAAGTGAAGCTTCAAAGAAGCTCCCCCTTAACTCATGCATAATAAATAAGCAATAGATATTCAATGAAGCACTTAAAATGTATGCAAATGAATGCATGTAAAACAAAACAAATCTTTTATTTCTTGTGATGCATGAGTAAAAGCACAAGTCAAAATCTTTCTCCCCCTTAAGTAAGGAACAAATACTTCTCCCCCTTAAGGAAATCATGCATATAACTCAAATACTTCTCCCCCTTTTGTCAATCATCAACAAAGGGTTCAAAGTTCAAATCATCAAACAAATTTTCTCCCCCTTTTTGTCAAAAATAAGGAAATCAAGGAGGGTAAAATCAAATCAATCAATAAGATTTATATGCGATATACATTCATGAAGAGGAAGACGTTAAGTTAGCTTCCCTACACATATGCATTACATGAAGAAAGGATGACAAGCCCTAACTCACATAACACATATTATGTAATGCATAAGAGGAGATGTGAAGCTCCCCCTACACACGTATATCATATAAAGAAGAGTTGTCAAGCTCCTCAATTTATAATATACTCAACATGAATCTACATATGGAAGAGATGTTAAGCTCTCCTTGCATATAGACAATACAAATCAAAAATTTTGAATTTTTCTTTATCAAAACAAAATTTTAACTTTTTCTTAGTAACAACAAATTTTGAGATATCTTAGAAAGAGATCATATTATAAGATATCAAATAACACAATTTTGCATGGTTCCAATTGTAAAATAATCAAATTTTGAATTTTTGATACCAATTTCAAAAAAATACAATGCACAAGCTTATTATGAAATACCAATTTGAAGTCTAATTAAGCTTAGCATTAACAATCTATGTGCTTTAAAGATACCAATTGTAAAACAAGCACACAACTATCATATATATGTATGAAGAGATTATATCAATAGAGATGGATACATACATATAAAGAAAGCAAAATATGAGTATATACCAAAAAGGTTCATATTGATACCAATTGCAAATAACCAATGATACCAATTGAAAAGTAAGCATAAGTGTATATATCATATAATCTACCATATGAAGAATTCGAACTAGTTAAATGAACTTGTTTTTAAGAACTAGTACGAGATCCTTCCATCAAGGAATAAGTTAAAAAGTTTTTCATGAAAGATCAATGAAACACAAGGCACTAAAAACACTCTAATCCATAAAGTCCATTTAATGTTTTCAAGAGATGTGAGTGTACTAATGTTATGTGAAGCATGGCATCATGAAAATTACAATAAAACTCAATATTCCTTTAAATTTTGAATTATCATAACTTTTAAAAACCTTGAAAATCATTAAAAAAAAAATTTTATAAAAAAAAATGTTTCATAATATATGTATGTTTTGTCAATACAAGAAGCATACATACATATCTCTAACACAATTGAGTCCATATATATAGATTTGCATGAAAAGCAAATGACTCAAGAGGTATCCATGTATATCTTAATGTTTTGACAAAATAACCATATACACGAAATGAAATCACATGATCATAACATAAATCCGAATGGGAATACAAGTTTAAGAATGTAATGATCATCAACATAAGGTTATACTAGTACATCTAATAGGCACAAATAAGCATTCAACCCAATCATATATAGATTTATTTGTGGTCCATAAGGTGTACAAGTATAAATCCAAGTGTTGACAAATACTCACATCTAAACTAATATTCAATACAATGAAGCATCAAAATTTTGAAATCACAAAAGAGTTTATCCATAAAAATAGGATCATGTGCATCAATTGAAGAATAGATAACTAGTTTAAATGGATTTTTGACAAACTAGTTAAAGATCCTTCATAAATATGAAATCATATGTATTTCATGAATAATACTAAATACATAAAAGTTCAAGCACTCATATTCCATAAAGCTCCAAATTATATCTTTTCTTAAAGATTGAGTGTTCAAAGGTTATGTAAATAGTATCTACATGAAAATAGTCATAGAAGCCCAAATCAAATCATGACTAAAATTTTTATTTAACAACACACAAAAATCATTTTTCACTAAAATCAACAATTTTCATGGTATATGTATGGTTTATACAAAACTAACAATATGCATACATATCCCAAAAATAAAAGAGTCTATTAAATGTTTGCATGAAGGCAAGAGACTCACGGGTATACATGTATATTTATTAGATTTGAATTAAACATGCATATACATGAAGTAAATCACAAAAATTGGCAAAACATGTATATATGAGAATTATCAAAACTAGATTATACATATGCATAAAGTGGATACAAGTGAGCATGAAGTTCAATTATTTAAGAGTCAATTGTAATTCACTATTTGTATATGTATACATACAAGTTTGATATATTCTACATCTAAGCATGTAAATACCACATGAAGCACAAATCAAACAAAATCATGAACATGCTATGAATGTATGAAATAAGTAAAAGCATGTATATAAAAATAGGAGTTAAGAAATTGTTACCAACTTCAAAGCTCCAAGCATGGTGGTCTTTCCCACCAAGATTCCTTGATAGCAATGCATCCCAATGTTTGTCCATCATGTCCATTGCATTGGCTACCAAGGCACCAATCCTCTCACGTTTTGTGAGAGCCTCCACCTATATCAAAGTCAAAGGGTGGGGTTTTGGTACCCATGTTTTCTTGGGTCCTTTGGGGTTAGCATTGTTGTAAGGAACCCAAAATCTATTATACTTAGCAAAATATAAATATGGTTTCTTATCAAAACAATATCTTGCTAGATGGCCTTTGCGGCCACAATGTGTACAAATGTACACCTTAGCATGATACTTATGAGTGTGATTGTGATCGTGATGTGCACCATAAGCATGAGCATGATGAGTATGTGCATGAGCATGGGGAACTTGTTTCTTTTGAAACAAAGATTCCAACTTAGAATGATTAAATGCACAAGAGTTCAAAGTTGAACTCAAATTATTCATTTTATTTTTCAAGTTCTTAATCTCATTAGTGGTAGCATGAAAGGCATGATGAGATGAAGAATCATTTTTCTTTTTCTTTTTACAAACATTATCTTTTTCTTTTTCAACAAATTTTCTTTTCAAAGACTTATTTTCTTGCAAAATACTTTCCTTTTGTTTTTCCACCAAATCAATCTTTTCTTTCAAAGTATTGTTTCCTTCACACAAAATACTCAATTTAGAAAATAAGGAAACATTCTCATTTTTCAAATCTTTATTTTCTTTTTCTAAGCATGCAATCTTAGATCTAAAAGAATCATTTTCTTTAAGCATGCAATCAAATTTCTTTTCCAACTTTTATTATCTTTTTCTAAGCATGCAATGTTATCTCTAAATGAGTCATGTTCTTTATGCATGCAAGCAATGTTCTTTTTCAAATTTTTATTTTCTTTTCTAATCATGTCATATTTCTCAAGCAATAGATGACAAAAAGTAGATAGCTCATCATATGACATGTCCTCATCATCAGATTCGGAATTTACCTCAAGGGGGTCATCCCCTTGGACCATAAAGCATGCGTTGGAGGTGTTGCTTCCAACGTCCGAATCACTCCCGGCATAATATAGATCCTTTTCGCCAAGGGAGGTGATGATGTTCCAAGCTACAAAAGCCGAGTCAACATTAGATACCCTAGATAAATAATCATCATTTAGGGTTGACTTGATAGCATGAAGGGCTTTTGCATTAGCCTCAAAATTCTTACCATTTAAGCAATATGCATTATTAGATATGGCAAGATAAACATGAAATCCTAAGGCCTTGAGGTACAATGACATCTTAACCTTCCAAATTTGGATGTTAAGAATATCAAAGGTGGGTGGTGACATGAAGTCCATGGTGAGGTGTGTGTGTACAAAAATATTGTGATTAGCCTAAAGGAGGATCTT
Organism: Agave tequilana; assembly: GCA_038442645.1. Lineage (NCBI taxonomy): Eukaryota > Viridiplantae > Streptophyta > Magnoliopsida > Asparagales > Asparagaceae > Agave > Agave tequilana. Next base: position 123,858 of record JAVJIF010012525.1, read on the forward strand.
TAACTCTTAGGTTGTTAGACCCAAATCAAGAGCACTAGCTCTGATACCAATTGTAAGATCACCTAGAGGGGGGGTGAATAGGTGATGGCTAATCTAAAGGTCACTTATGAACAAATAATGCGGAATTAAAACTAAGTTGACCAAATTAAAACTTCTTTTTAATTTAACACTTATGTATAACCAAGAGTGTTGCCGAATTCCCCTTGCGAGGCTCTGGACAAGCTCCTCTAGATTCCCCTTGAATGGGTTGAGGTGCCGCGTTGGCTCTCTTGGTTGAATACTAGTGTTAACAACAATCCCACGCAATTATATATCAATTATGAGCACAAGGGAATATATCATGCATATATAAGATGAACACAATAAATTGAATGCAAGATATAAAATAGAGACAAAGAGAGAGAGAGGGAAGAGTAAGCAATCGCAAACACAAAGGGTTTGTTTCGAGGTTCGAGCACACTTGCTCTACATCCCCGCCTTCGACACACGAAGGATTTCCACTATGTAAGATCCCACCGGATCTCTCCTCGGTGCCGTACACCTACAAACCCTCGGACTCCCAAGTCCCGTACACACGCAAGTCCACCGACTCGCCGAGGCCGTACCTCGAATCACCAAGAGTTCACAACCGAACTCCAACCACAACGAGCACACTTGCCCGCTTCCTCAAAGTACAATGGAAAATCTCTTTGGTGATCTAACACTTGATCACCAATTACAAAAGCTCACTACAACACTTTCCTATAGGATAGATATGTCTATGGATGCTCAAGTGAAGTGTGAGAAATCAAGGAAAGAAAGTTTTGATGGAAAACTCAAGAAATCACTTAACACTCTCTTGATAAAAGCTCCCTTTTGATTGGAAATATTTGCTCTCAAATATGTGGAGAGAACTTCTGAAATCAGTTGGAAAAACTAGCTCAAAGGTCTCCAAAATCTTAACCTCAAAACAGATGACAAGATCCCAATTTATAGGCTGCAGAAAATAGAGCCGTTGGGAATCTGTCAGTGCTGTCGGTCGACCGCCGGTCGACCGGCCAACGGTCATTTTTCTGACCGTTGCAGCCACCGGTCGACCGGCTCGGTCGACCGATAACCTGGAATGAACTGTCGGTCGACCGGCCCGGTCGACTGATATTTCCAGAGAGCAAAGCTCTCTTGGTCGGTCGACCGACCCGGTCGACCGGCCACTGTGCTGACAACGTGCACAGGGCTGTGCACATCGGTCGACCGGACCGGTCGACCGGTTTGGCCTGTCAGCCAGTCTCCAGGTCACAAAACAGGATTTAAAAAATCTTTTATAAAATCCTAAAAATACATAGAAATTCTACAAAAATAGTTTTACCAATATACTAGAAAGAACAAACATGCTTGCACAAAATCAAGACATGTTATAGATGTTTTGGTCTATTTTTGTAACTTGGAAATATTAGCTCAATAACCAAAATGTATTTTTTCAAAACATGTTTTCCAAACTTGTTTTTCTAAATCTTCATCAAATACAAAAACAAGATATTTGAGTTCATTTTAAAGCATAGTGTGTATGGATATGATCCACTACACCATCAATAAGAAATATCTATGTTTTTGATATAAAGCTCTAATCAAGATTTTGGTTTAAAGATATGAACTATGAAATACCAAAATCTAAGATAAATATTTTTCTAAATAAAAATTCTTTTCTAAAATGAAATCTTTATGAAAGCAATTTAAATCAAGAGTTCTATCAAGAGTGTGTGTGTGTGATATAACTTGAGCAATCCACCAACTATCTATCCTTTACATTTTTACTAAAACAAAAATACAAAATTCTATACCTAGACCCAAGTCTTCAACTTCTTGAAGTCTTCCCTTGAAGGCTTCTCATCTCCTTGACTTGGTCCAAGCTTGATCCAAAAACTCCTTGGATCACCACATGCAAGCTCCAAATCTTGTTCTTTTATCCTTTGTTGAGCTATGCACCTACTAAGATCTTGATCATGAATCTGTCACTAATTAAACACAAGATCATTAGTAACTATAACTACATGAGTTGATCATCATCAAAACTAGGGTGAAGGGCCTTTGGGCCAACAGACCTCAGCATCAACTAGGGCTTCCCTCAGAGCTTCTCTTATTGATTTTGATAGTCTCAGGAGCTCGTAAAGGGTGATTCTGGCTGGGATATTGGCCAGTTGAGCCAAGACGTCAAAGCGGTAAGGTGTCGGAGATCCTTCCACGTTGTTCTTTGGGAGAGCCTTAGAAAACCGAAGCTCTTAATGCTTCTCCATAGGTTGCTTCGCGGAGGACTTGGTTGGCTCTGCAGTAGGTTTAGGAGGGCTTGCTACCATCCCGTCATACTTCTTTAGATACGACTGACCTGAACGAGTTTCTATCACGAACGGTTTATTGAGCTCTGCCGCAAGGACAATCGTTTCCTCTTCCGAATCGGTTAGTTGATTGGTCGCTAAGATTGTACATTTATTATCATATTCTCATACTTATTATAAAATAAACTCTACTTTTTCCTAATTATTGTCTAATTTATTTGCAGGCCCATTCCTAAAAGAGAGTGAAGAGAAATGAGCCCAAAAGCCCATCTAATTCTGAATTAATTAGAATAAATTTGACATCAGGAAGTCAGGGCAAATCTTGGCAAATCAAAGAGGTCAAAAACCGATTAAAATGAATCATCCCAAATCAAGCGGTTGAAGCCAAAGATCAAAGGCCTTTTATCACAATTTTGGAGCTGTAACATGAAATCCAGCTGAAGATAAAGCCAGAACGCGAAATCAGGAGGCACCATCCCCCGACTGTGGCCACCTGGCCACAGCCAGGCCGCGAAAACGCGGGAAAAACCGCGTTTTTATGGTTTTGTTACTTCAGTTGGGGAGCGTTTGCTCCCCCTATCTTCTCATGCCTCTCCTCTCTGGTGTTTTGCCTATAAAAGGCAGGTATTTCACTGTAAATGGGGAGGACCAAGCAGAGATCAGAACTTAGGCAAATTTGTAGTTTGTAGCTAAGGTTTTTAGTTTTCTTTTATGTAATTTTCATTTATTTATGTAACTGAGAGGAGAGGAGACTTTCATGGAGGAATAAGAGCAAGCTTGTACTGAAGGTGACACCGTGTAAGTGATCTTTTCTTCTATTGTTATTTGAATCAAATCGAGGTTTCCTTTTCTTTTCTATTCTTGTTTTTGTTCGCTACCCTCTTTCGTGTTTGTGGATCGAAATGAAACTGATAGCCTCGAAGTTGCCTTGTCCTTGCAAGTGTCGTTGATGGCTTATGGTGATGGATATCCATTTCTATGGTAGTATAGCTCGCCCCTTCATTTTATAATGTAAATCGGGAATGGGGAAGATCTCATCTGCCATGATTCGCTCACCTTCAAGTTAAGGTACATCGTTGATACGGATAAAAGGTAAGCAGGCGCCGAAGAGGTAAGTATGTTTTTTAGGTTTTAGTTTTTCTTTCTTTTCTTGTAACTCTTAGTGTAGATCACCAACACCATAATCACTCAAATCTCTTTCACTCTTTCAATTTCTTTGTACATATCACTTCTATTTTCTCCATCTTTCTACAAATTTCTTCTAACTTGACTTTAACTCCATTTTTCTATTTTCTTTTAAGAAACTAAAGAAGAATTTTAACCATTAATTGTAGCTTAAAAGAAAACTTACTAAAAAAGCTTCCATCGCTAGTCCCTCCTTGTGGATCACGACCCCCATAGTCACTTGCTATCGCGGTAGTATTGAGAACTTGCACTCTTTATTCTTATAGTTCTGAAATTCTGTATTTGTGTGCAGGGTTCAAGTTTAATCAAATTTTGGCGCCGTTGTCAGGGAGGGACGGTAAGTAATTCTCTTTTTAGATTTACATTTTTGGTTAACTTTCTTTTTTGTTCTTGGTGTACAGGTTTGACAACAAGGAATTTTTGCTGCAGTGGACATATAAGTGGCCCTGGACTCTGCTCAAGAAAGCAGAGCCATAGGCCCTCAGATTTGCTACATTCCTGTGGCAATCTGAGTGAACTACTAACTTGTATTTTCTGCAGGTTGGCTGAATCGCATAGTTTAATATCTGTAGCTATTAATTTCCTTGTTTGTCTCACTGTATCTCCTTTCTAACCTCAACAGTAAAATGTTGTTTGTTAAATGCTAAAAATGGTTTAGACTTTGTATTTAGGCACGTGTCTAATTCGTTTACATTTTACATTACTGTTGAAGAGTGCTAGAGCAAAAGGTACATTTGCATGACATATAGTTTAGGAAACATTCTTGAGTGATTATTTGCTTGTTGAATGTTACTTTTCTTTATCCTGCACACTTTGTACAATCAATCTTAAGGGCTTGTCCTATAAACAAGAAAAGGTAGGAAAGTCATTACCCTCCCTTAGCCCACAAACAATCTCTTCACTCATTAACCCAAGCCTAACTAAAAATGAGTAGACGTTGTCCTTAGGGACATCTCGGACTCAATTAGGAGATTATCCTAAGGGTGAATTTGTTAGAATTTTACTCCTACCAATCGGTGTCTAAGGAAAGGGATTGAGGGACAAAACCCCAAAGGCTAGTGGTTTGGCTTAATTACCTCCCACCAATCTTTCCCTGACCTGACTGATTAGCTTGTGGTCAAAGTCTGCATTATACCTCCCGTGGACAGTCTAACCAGTTAGGAGTCGTCTAGGTCAAAGGTCTACCCTAACTTAGTTTAGAATTTTTTTTCTTTGTTTGCTTATTTGTTTGTGTTTTATTGTGTGATATGTCTTATAACAATAATTTTTCTAATTTTAATGGTAATCCATATTACACCTCTTTTTTGGATATTACCAATCCGGCATATCATAACTTTAATCAACCTAGTGTGCCGGATTGGTCTTATCTGAATCAATATAACCCATGCTCCCAATCTTATAACCATAGTTTTTAGAATAATTTCAACTCTTCACAGAATCAATGGGGATTCACCTCCCCCGAGTCCACTTTTCAGCTGTCCTCCCTATCCACCTTGTCCACAATATTTCCAAGATTCATACTCAGTTCCACCAGTCCAAAATAGAAAACCATCAATTTTGAAAATAAGTATGCGTGAGTCCAAACAACAATCATAAAATCTGATGGACTCACAATTTCACCACCAATTCCAAAACAACACTTCATCTTTTCAATATCAATCGCAACAAAATGATGAACCAATCAACTATGAAAAGATGCTTGAAGCAATGACTCAGGCTCAAAATGCTCGTAATCATGACATAGATATGATGGTCCAAACTTTACGTTCTCACCGTTTGACCATTTCTGATGTCCCTAACCATTCTGTTAGAGCCGAAGAGTTACGCTGTTTTGGAAAATAAGGTTCCATTTTAGCGCAATCATTTGAACTTGCCCAAACTCCAAATATTGAAAATGACATTGACAGTTTGAAAAGTTATCCCTTTCCTGAAATTGAACTTGAGAATGAATATGATCCTAAACCTCAACTTAGTGATTCAATTCTACTTCCTGATTCAATAATGACTCCGGTGTCTTCACCTGATTTCAATCTTTTTCCCGAGTCAACATTGGATCTTGTGCCAATTCATCATGAAATTGAATCACCCATCTTTGATGATCATCATATTGAACTTGACCAATTTAATACTTTTGAAAGTCTCATTGATAAGTTGGCAAGCTCTCATTTTTATGAAATTGAACTCAATGAGAAATGTGACCTAGATTCTCAAATTTGTGATCCAGTTCAAATTTTCGAATCAATATTGACTCCTATTTTGTTACCCGACTTGAGTAATATTTTAGAGTCAGTTTTGATTCCCACACCTGTCATTCTTGAACTTGAATTACCAATATTAAGTCACATTCCATTGTGGGGAAATGAATGTGGACTTGAATTTCAACTTCTTGATTTGGACCCACTTCCTGAACCGATCTCGACTCCTAAACCTTTACTTGACTTAAGTCACTTTCCTGAGTCGGTATTAGTTCCCATACTTCCTAAGTCCAAGTCAATCATTCCATCTTTTCACACTCAATTTTAGGACAAGGCGGTTGACAAAATTAACTTCGAAATTAATTATGAAATTTAGAAATTAGATGGGGTTAAATTTTTAATAAAAACCGTTCATATTTACATCATTTTAGTGGGTTATATAAGAGAGATTTCTGGTGGGTTCCTCTGAACTCCACGAAAATTCGATTGGGCCGCATTTCGTGGACCAATCAGACCACCACCGGAACCACCACCTTAAGGTAGTATTTTCCTTCCCTGTCTTTTTTTCATGCATCTATGCATTAATTCATATATTGAGGACAATACATGAGATAGGTGTGTTGGCCCAAGGTTACAATCACCCGGTTGTTGAGTTTTGATGATTACAAAACATATATAGTTATTTATACTAATCATTTTTTGTGTTTAAGTATGTTTCAGGGTTCTAAGGATTCAAGATTTCTTCTTCCCTAAAGGAAGGTATTTTTGACTCAAGATTGATTCATTTCGGGTTCAAGGATTCAAGCTATTTCAACATCGCATATGGAGAAGCCCATTTGAAGATCTTGTAGTCACCTAGGACCCTTGTAAGAATTAGTTTGTTAAAGGATGTGGTTTTGATGAGTTGGCTCAAGAAAACACACACACACCTTCATTTTTCAAAATACGGTTTTTGTTTTGGTTAATTGATTTAGGTGCATGTCTTGATGGTTATACATGACTCAAATTATTTTATATTTTTACATATTGTTTATATCATGTATACCAACCCTTATAGCATGCTACTTAATCATATAGCCTTACAAAATTATTTTAAAAATTTTTCGAAGTTCAAAATTTTTCCTATAAAAATCTTGTTTCAGGCCCTATCGGTCGACCAGCACTAGTTCAGGCCTGATTGGTCGAGCCACCGGTCGACCGGGCCTTGTGGTCTTGGCGTGCACGTTTTGTGCACGTCTGCCGGTCGACCGGACCGGTCGACTGACTGAAAGACCGTTGCTCTCGGGTTTTGTCAGTCGACCGGGCCAGTCGACCGACAGAACAAAGAGCTCTTGTTTGTTTAGCCTCCGATCGACCGACCGATCGACTGAGTCCAACGACTAGTTTGCCATTTCACTGCGGTCGACCGACAGCCGACAACAGCCTCAACGGCTAGTTTTCTGAGTTTTAATCATTGGATTTGATGGTGATGTTTTAGTCAGCTATCTCTGAAATTTTGGGGGCTATTTCCTGACTTATTAAACTAGTTATAATGATGATTAGATCTCCTCTAATCTCTATAAATAGATGGCATTGGTCACCTGTGAAAATCAAGAAAATACTCATTGTTTTGTGTTTCAAAAAGAGAAGAAATTTTTTTCAAAGCTCTCAATTCTAAAGTGCATTCTTGGTCAAAGTTTTTTAGTTGTTTTAAAGATTTTTTTTACTCTTTTCAACTGAATTCTTTCTCACTACACTTCTTGAGCCAAAAATCATTCCCATTCTATAAGGAGTTGTAAGAGAGAAGTGTATGGTCCTTGTTGATCACTTTGTTACTTGTAGTTCCTTGTGTTGAGATCCCTCTTGTGTAGAGGTTGGATTGGTGGGAGTTCGGTACTCCGGTCTTGTGTAGACCTCTTGTAATTTCCTCGGTGGATATAGTGAAAATCCTTCACGGTGGTGAAGGCGGGGACGTAGAGCGGTGGCTCGAACCTCGAAACAAATTCATTGTATTTGCGATTGGTTTCCTTATTGTTTTTAATCGCTTTACATTTATATCTTGTGATACCTCTTGCTTGCACTTCATTATCGCATACATTTCATTACTTGCATTTTTCGGCCTTTACTCATCTCAACAAGAAAGCAATTACGCGCCTCAACTCATAATCTAGAGGAATCAAAGAGAAGAAGTTCTAGAGCCCTTCACGGAAAATTCGGCTTCAATTTCTTGTTTTGAGTGACCGATTGCATCATACTTTCATACTTGTTTAAAAAGATCATTAGATTAGCAATAACACCTATTCACCCCCTCTAGGTGTTTTCAATTGGTATCAGAGCTTTGGTCTCTAGGCTCTTGGCTTAACAACCTTAGAGAGATCCTATATTGCTAATCACTCTATTCATTTTTCATCCTCATACACTTAGTAAAAATGGCCGAAGGAATTAAGACCCCACCTAAGTTTGATGGCCTTAACTTTCCCATATAGAAGGTTAAGATGACTGTGTTTTTGTAATCCTTAGGGAGCCGGGTTGCAAAGGCGGTGACCAAGCCTTTTAAGGCACCCCTGGTGATGAGGACACTTGGTCCGATATTGCCACGAAAGAGTTTGACGCTAATGCTAGGGCACACTATGCCTTACTTCAAGCTCTTAATGACGATGATATTTCTAGAGTCATTCATTGTAAATCCGCACATGAGATTTGAACTCACTTACTTGTCACCATGAGGGGACTTCACAAGTAAAGAAAGCAAAAATCGACCTTCTTCGTTCCCAATATGAAAATTTTTCTATGCAAGAGAATGAAACCATAGATGATATGGTTACTAATTTACAAAGATTACTAATGGACTTTCTTCTTTAGGTGACGGCATTGACAATGACCAAAAAGTGAGGAAGATCATCCGTGCACTCCCTCCATCTTGGGAAGTCAAAGCTACTACTTTGAAGGAGCTCAATGACAAGGAAGAAATGGAGCTTATAGGTCTCATTGGGAATCTCAAGACCCATGAGATGGAAAGAAAAGCAAGAGAAGAGATGGCTCCTCCCAAGAAGAAAGCTATTGCCTTCAAGACTTATTCCACCTACTCCAACGACGCTGATGAAGAAGAGGATGATGAGGATCTTTCTCTTCTTGTAAAGAACGTTCGGAGAATGTACAACAAGACAAAGTTCCAAAATAGAAGGAGATGGCAAGTTAAAGAAGAGAAGAAAATCATTTGCTTCAATTGCCGGAAGCCGGGTCATATTGTTGCGGAATGCCCGGAAAACAAAAGCAAACCCTCCACTTCAAAGAAGCCGTACAAAAAGAAAGCTTTAAAGGCTACTTGGGATTCGGAGAGTGAATCCGATGAGGAAGTCGACACCACCAACATGTGCTTCATGGCAAATGAAAGCACAAGTAAGGTAACTCCCGATATATTTATTGATTGTGAGCTTTCTATAGATGAACTAGGAGAAGCTTTTGAAGAACTTTCTCATAACTATGATTTTCTCAAAAAGAAATACTTGAAAATGAAAAAGGAAAATGAATCTCTCAATTACAAAGTTTTCACACTTACAAAAGAAAAAGATGATTGCTTTCTACTCTTGTTTCTACACAAAAGGATTTTGATAACTATAAAATTTCTTGCAAAGGTAAATTTCTACAAATTAATGAAAATGAAATTTTCATGCTAAAAGTGAAAATTGATTCATTAGGAATTGTTTTGAAGAAATGTGAATTTGATAAAAATAGACTAGAGGCTATGTTTCCTAAGAAACATGTCCCATAGAAACATTCACATGCTATTCATGCTCATGTTCATAAATCACAACTTTACATCATGCCAAGCACCCTAAACATGCTCACACTCCACACACACATCATGCATTCATGTATGGTAAAATCTTTTCATGCACATATTGTGGCCGTAAAGGTCATTTGGTTAAATTTTGCTTTGATAGGATTAATGCATCGCATAATAATGTTTGGGTTCAGAATACTAACTTTCAAGGACCCAAGAAAATTTGGGTACCAAAGTCAACAAATTTGTTAAATGATGTAGGTACATTCCAAGGCCCAACGACGTAAAGGGTTGTGGTATCTTGATAGTGGTTGCTCAAGGCACATGACTTGGGATATCAACAACTTTGCAACCCTATCAAGATACCATGAAGGTAGCACCGTCACCTTCGGAGATGACGCCAAAGGAAAATCATTGGTATTGGTAATGTTAAACTTGGTACATCTCCTTTAATAGAAAATGTTGTTTTAGTTGATGGCCTCAAGCATAATCTCTTGAGTGTTAGTCAACTTTGTGACAAAGGTTTTGATATTGTTTTTGATAACCTAGCATGTAGAGTTATTGATAGACAATCCAATACATGTATATTTTCTGGATTTCGTGAAAACAATGTATACATGATTGACATGTCTAATATGCTATGCAATGCTACTTGTTTGAAAGCCCTCGATGATGACTCTTGGTTGTGGCATAGGAGATTAGGCCACATTTCTTTTGACCATCTATCTAGATTAAACAACAAGGAAATGGTGAAAGGTATTCCTTGCTTGAACTTTGAAAAGGACCGCATTTGCGATGCGTGCCAACTTCGGAAACAAACCAAGTCCTCTTTTAAGTCAATCAAGGATATCATGACACACGACCCTTGGAGTTGATCCATATGGATTTGTTTGGTCCTACTCAAATCAAAAGTCTAAGTGGGAATCGTTTTGCTTTTGTTTTAGTTGATGATTTCTCGCGTTTTACTTGGGTTTTCTTTTTAGTACACAAAAATCAAGTCTTTCATATTTTCAAGCCTTTAAGAAAAGAGTTGAAAAGAAAAAAGATTCTTCTATTTTAAGAATAAGAAGTGATAGAGGTGGTGAATTCAATAACCAACCCTTTACCATTTTTTGTGAAGAACATGGAATTAAGCATGAACTATCTTGTCCTAGAACTCCACAACAAAATGGAGTCATTGAGAGGAAAAATCGTACATTACAAGAGATGGCTAGGACAATGATAAATGAATATGGTCTCCCTCATTATCTATGGGTCGAGGCCGTTAACACATCTTGCTACATATCAAATAGAGTTTTCATATGCAAAAAAACTTCAGAAACTTCTTTTGAGATCTATTTTTCTAGAAAGCAAATGTTTCATACTTTAAGTTTTTGGTTGTAAATATTTTGTTTTGAATACTAAAGATAATTTAGGTAAATTTGATGCAAAGTCTTACGAAGCAATTTTTGTTGGTTATTCTAATACTAGTAAAGCTTAATGAGTTTTCAATAAGTCATCCTTGACTATTGAAGAATCTATACATGTAAAGTTTGAGGAATCTAATGTATTTGTTAAGAATGTTGTAGAAATAGATTCCCTAAATGAAGACATGGAGAGAACTACTTTGAAGGACTCACCTACTCTTGAAGACATGCCAAAGGATGATGAAGGAAATGAAGTTCAAGAAAATGAAGTTCAAGGAAATGAAATTCAAGAAGTTGAAGTGGAGACTACTAAACCACTTCCAAAAGATTGGAGATACAATCCACATCATCCCAAGGATCTTATTATAGGTAAAGTATCAAAAGGGATAACTACTCGTTCTAACTTCATGATCTTTGTGGGCACTATGCATTTATTTCTCACCTTGAACCAAAGAACATTCTCGAAGCCGAAGGCGACTCATATTGGTTGCTAGCCATGCAAGAGGAGCTCAATCAATTTGAGCGCAATCAAGTTTGGCATCTTGTTCCTAGCCCCACGATAGACCAATAATTGGTACTAAGTGGATCTTTAAGAACAAGTTGGATGAGCCGGAAAATGTTGTTAGGAATAATGCTTGGTTAGTGGCCCAAGGTTATACTCAAGTCAAAGGTATCGATTTTGAGGAACCTTTTGCACCCGTAGCACGGCTTGAAGCCATACGGATGACACTTGCATTTGCTTCTTATAAAGATTTTAAACTTTTTCAAATGGATGTAAAAAGTGCCTTCTTAAATGGATTTATTGAAGAGGAGGTGTATGTTGAACAACCCCCGGGTTTGTTGATCTTACACATCCGGATTTTGCTTTCAAACTTGACAAAGCTCTTTATGGTTTAAAACAAGCCCCTAGGGCTTGGTATGAGAGACTTTCTTCATTTCTAATTTCTAATGGTTTTAATAAAAGAAAAATAGATACTACTTTATTTACAAAACATGTTCAAAATGATATACTTATAGTTCAAATATATGTTGATGATATCATATTTGGTTCTACTAATGAAAATCTTTGCAAGTTTTTGAATCATGCATGAAGGAGGAATTTGAGATGTCTATGATGGGCGAGCTTAACTATTTCCTTGGTCTCCAAATCAAGCAAAGGAAGGATCAGATCTTCATCAATCAAGCCAAGTATACGAAGGAACTTATCAAGAGATTTGGGCTTGAAGGGGCTAAGACAAGCAAAACTCCAATGGCTACCACCACAAAGCTTGACAAGGATGAACAAGGTACAAGTGTAGACATTAAGCTTTATCGTAGTATGATTGGTAGCTTGTTGTATTTAACGGCTAGTAGGCCGGACATTATGTTTTGTGTATGTCTTTGTGCTCGATTTCAATCGTGTCCTAAAGAGTCCCATTTGATTGCGGTAAAACGCATTATTAGATACCTTAAGGGCACAATTGAAATGGGTTTGTGGTATCCGAAGACCGGACAATTTTTCATGACGAGTTTTTTGGATGCCGACTATGCGGGTTGTAGAGTGGATAGGAAGAGTACAAGTTAACATGTCAATTTCTTGGTAATTGTCTTGTTTCATGGTCTTTCAAGAAGCAAAATTCAGTAGCCCTCTCAACCGCCGAGGCGGAGTATGTTGCGGCCGGAGCTTGTTGTGCACAAGTTCTTTGGATGAAACATACTCTCCTTGACTATGATTTGCATTTTGACCATATTAAAATATTTTGTGATAATACTAGTACTATTCATTTGACTAAAAATGCAAATCAACATAGTAAGTCTAAGCACATTGACATTCGGTATCACTTTCTTAGAGATCATTATGAGAAAGGTTATATTGACATTGATTATGTTTCTACCGATTTTTAACTTACCGATATTTTTACAAAACCACTAGACTATGCTAGATTTTCCTTTATTGTGGTGAATTGAATGTTTGTGTTATGGAATCATGAAATTTTTTTAAACAATATTTACCCTTTTTGATGTATGACAAAAGGGGGAGAAAAAGTTAGTTTTGAGTTTTTGAGTTATAAAAAGTTAGTTTTGATTTTTAAGTTTTGAGTTATAAAAAGTTAGTTTTGAGTTTTGAGTATTAAGTTATAACAAGTTAGTTTTGAGTTTTGAATTTTGAGTTTTGGATTTTGAGTTATAAAAGGTTAGTTTTTGAGTTATGAGTTTTGAACAATATGTTTTGAATTTCTATGCCAAAGTTCTTAGTTTCTACTTTTCATGTATATAGCCATATAGCATGATTTGAGGGGGAGCTTCCAAGCTCCTTTCCCATGTTTTTGTTAAATAACTCATATGTTTTGTCATCATCAAAAAGGGGGAGATTGTTGGCCCAAGGTTACAATCACCGGTTGTTGAGTTTTGATGATTACAAAACATATATAGTTATTTATACTAATCATTTTTGTGTTTAAGTATGTTTCAGGGTTTTAAGGATTCAAGATTTCTTCTTCCCTAAAGGAAGGAATTTTTGACTCAAGATTGATTCATTTCGGGTTCAAGGATTCAAGGTATTTCAACATCGCATATGGAGAATCCCATTTGAAGACCTTGTAGTCACCTAGGACCCTTGTAAGAATTAGTTTGTTAAAGGATGTGTTTTGATAAGTTGGCTCAAGAAAACACACACACACCTTCATTTTTCAAAATACGGTTTTTGTTTTGGTTAATTGATTTAAGTGCATGTCTTGATGGTTATACATGACTCAAATTATTTTATATTTTTACATATTGTTTATATCATGTATACCAACCCTTATAGCATGCTACTTAATCATACAGCCTTACAAAATTATTTTAAAAAATTTTCAAAGTTCAAAATTTTTCCTATAAAAATCCTGTTTCAGGCCCTATCGGTCGACCGGGCGGTCAACCGGCACTAGTCAGGCCTGATCGGTCGACCGCACCAGTCGACCGGGCCTTGTGGTCTTGGCGTGCTCATTTGTGCACGTCTGCCGGTCGACCGGACCGGTCGACCGACTGAAAGACCCTTGCTCTCGGGTTTTGTCGGTCGACCGGGCCAGTCGACCGACAGAACAAAGAGCTCTTGTTTGTTTAGCCTTCGGTCGACTGACCGGTCGACCGAGTCCAACAGCTAGTTTGCCATTGCACTGCCAGTCGACCGGGCCGGACGACCGACAGCCGCCAGCAGCCCCAACGGCTAGTTTTCTGAGTTTTAATCATTGGATTTGATGGTGATGTTTTAGTCAGCTATCTCTGAAATTGTGGGGGCTATTTTCTGACCTATTAAACTAGTTCTAATGATGATTAGATCTCCTCTAATCATATAATATGCATGGTCACTTGTGAAAATCAAGAAAATACCCATTGTTTTGTGTTTCAAAAAGAGAGAAAAGTTTTTCAAAGCTCTCAATTCTAAAGTGCATTCTTGGTCAAAGTTTTTCAGTTGTTTTAAAGAATTTTTTACTCTTTTCAACTGAATTCTTTCTCACTACACTTCTTGAGCCAAAAATCATTCCCATTCTATAAGGAGTTGTAAGAGAGAAGTGTGTGATCCTTGTTGATCACTTTGTTACTTGTAGTTCCTTGTGTTGAGATCCCTCTTGTGTAGAGGTTGGATTGGTGGGAGCTCGGTACTCCGGTCTTGTGTAGACCTCTTGTAATTTTCTCGGTGGATATAGTGGAAATCCTTCACGGTGGTGAAGGCGGGGACGTAGAGCGGTGGCTCGAACCTCAAAACAAATTCATTGTGTTTGCGATTGGTTTCCTTATTATTTTTCATTGCTTTACATTTATATCTTGTGATACCTCTTGCTTGCACTTCATTATCGCATACATTTCATTACTTGCATTTTCCGGTCTTTACTCATCTCAACAAGAAAGCAATTACGTGCCCCAACTCATAATCTAGAGGAATCAAAGAGGAGAAGTTCTAGAGCCCTTCACGGGGAATTCGGCTTCAATTCTTATTTTGAGTGACCGATTGCATCCTACTTTCATACTTGTTTAAAAAGATCATTAGATTAGCATTAATACTTATTCACCCCCCTCTAGATGTTTTTCAAGGTGTGGGGGAGGGTTCTAACATAACTTAGGTTTTTCTTTTTATTAAAATTTTTTTTTTTACATTTTCTTTACTTTTAAAAATTTTTAACATTTTCTTTACTTTTAAAAACTTTTTGAAAATAGAAACAATATTTTGACATATTTTTTTGTAAGAAATTAAGTCAATTTTAAGGAATAGGAAAATCAAATTAAGATTTCTTAAACTTGGTCAAAATAAGATTATTTGTTTGATTTTTAGGGTTAGGAAGATAATTTGTCGAAGTAATTTAGTCTTGATCTTTACCTTAATAAAATATGCACACTTCATACACTTACACACTTAGGGTTCAAAAACAAAGATTCTTATGCCTTATAAAAAAATAATAATAAAAAAAGAAAAATATATATATAAGATAAACAAATCTAATTATTGATTAGCTAGTTGCTTTGGCCTAAGAAAGCCTTAGTATTTACGCGAAAGATGATTAGATAAGTTTGAAAAAATATGTATATAAATCCTCTGATTAAGCTGGGTATTGGTGCCTAATTAAGCATAATTATTCACGCCTAAAAGTTGTTCAAATAATAAAATCCTTAGTTTCGTGGCCTTGTTTGCTCGAGTCCTTAAGTCCTTGGGTTGTTTTCTCACCCGGTGTCCTAAGACCGTTTGGTTTGGGAGTCATCGATTAAAGGCTCGTTACATGGGCAGATTAGAAAGCTTAATAGAACTAAGGAATAATACCACCAATATATATATATAAATAAATAAGGCATAAGTGTTAGAGTTAATGAACCCTTAGTCAAAATTTTCACGGTCACAAGGTGCATATGACTTAGGGTAAAGTAATAGACTAGATGAGAAGTACAATTTGACTCTTTACTTTGATTGATAACAAATTTTTGAATAGAGACTAAGTTTATGAATGAAAAATTTGATTTTCCTATAACTTATAGATTACTTAAAACTTACAATAATATTTCAAATATTTTTCTTTCAAAATGTCTTTTCAAAATACTAACATTTTCTCTTTCTTTACGGATTTTGTGGGTGTAATCCACTGAAACCCTTACGAGACAAAACTCATCCTCTAGGGGAAACCTAAAGGTTTAACGGCTTGTTGCACATGCTCAGTGCAATCGCGTGACCTGCGAAAGTGGTCTAATAATCCTTAGTATAGTTTAGTTGTTTTGCTCGAGGACGAGCAAAAGATAGGTATGGGGGTGTGATCGGTCGCTAAGATTGTACATTTATTATCATATTCTCATACTTATTATAAAATAAACTCTGCTTTTTCCTAATTATTGTTTAATTTATTTGCAGGCCCATTCCTAAAAGAGAGTGAAGAGAAATGAGCCCAAAAGCCCATCTAATTCTGAATTAAATCAGAATAAATTTGACATCAGGGAATCAGGGCAAATCTGGCAAATCAGAGAGGTTAAAACCAGTTGAAATGAATCATTCCAAATCAAGCGGTTGAAGCAAAGATCAAAGGCCGTTTTATCACAATTCTGGAGCTGTAACGTGAAATCCAGCTGAAGATAAAGCCAGAACGCGAAATCAGGAGGCACCATCCCCGGCTGTGGCCACGTGGCCACAGCCAGGCCACTGAAACACGGGAAAAATTGCGTTTTCGCGATTTTGTTACTTCAGTTGGGGGAGCGTTTTCTCCCCCTATCTTCTCATGCCTCTCCCCTCTGGGTTTTTGCCTGTAAAAGGCAGGTATTTCAATGTAAATGGGGAGGACCAAGCAGAGAGCAGAACTTAGGCAAATTTATAGTTTGTAACTAAGGTTTTTAGTTTTCTTTTATGTAATTTTCGTTTTATTTATGTAACTGAGTGGAGAGGAGACTTTCATGGATGAATGAGAGAAAGCTTGTACTGAAGGTGACACCGTGTAAGTGATCTTTTCTTCCATTATTATTTGAATCAAATCGAGGTTTTCTTTTCTTTTCTATTCTTGTTTTTGTTCGCTACCCTCTTTTGTGTTTGTGGATCCAAATGAAACCGATAGCCTCGAAGTTGCCTTGTCCTTTCAAGTGTCGTTGATGGCTTATGGTGATGGATATCCATTTCTATAGTAGTATAGCTCGCACCTTCATTTTATAGTGTAAATTGGGAATGGGGAAGATCTCATCTGCCATGCTTCGCTCGCCTTCACGTAAAGGTACATCGTCTATACGGGTAAAAGGTAAGCAGGCGCCGAAGAGGTAAGTATGTTTTTTAGGTTTTAGTTTTTCTTTTTTTTCTTGTAACTTTTAGTGTAGATCACCAACACCATAATCACTCAAATCTCTTTCACTCTTTCAATTTCTTTGTACATATCACTTCTATTTTCTCCATCTTTCTACCAATTTCTTCCTAACTTGACTTTAACTCCATTTTTCTATTTTCTTTTAAGAAACTAAAGAAGAATTTTAACCATTAATTGTAACTAAAAAGAAAACTTACTAAAAAAGCATCCATCGCTAGTCCCTCCTTGTGGATCACGATCCGCATTGCCACTTGCTATCGCGGTAGTATTGAGAACTTGCACTCTTTATTCTTATAGTTCTGAAATTCTGCATTTGTGTGCAGGGTTCAGCTCAATCATTAGTGAGCGAACATCGGTTTCTGCTTACCGGGAAGAAACGCACATCACATTGCAGGATGAAGCTTTTACCTTGCCTTTGGACCTTCTGTTTGTAACAGTAGTCCACTGTTGGCCATCCTCAAGGTTGGGATGAACCCACATAATTTCTCCCTAAGGTGTAGGGATAGGTATAGGACCTTTCTCCTGCTGGTGATGCCGGTCAGTATTGATCATTCTTAGTTCCCCTTTCAGGATGGGAACTACTCCGGCTGGTGCTGGAGGCTGGTTTCAAACTGAAGAAATGACATCATATTAGCCGTCACTTTCTTCTATTTTGGATGGAGCTTTAGCACTTCTGCATCAATCAGAGCTTGAAAAATATCTTTGAAGACATAACAGCTCTTGGTGGGGTGCCCTAGCATCCTATGATACAGGCAGTAGTTGAGATTGTCGGACTTGCTAACTTCCTCAGGACGTCTAGCTTCAGGAAGCTTCAATCTATTGCTCTTGTTGAGCAACTTGAACAATGAATCGACGTGTTCGTCCTTGAAAGCGTACTGCTTGTTGGCGCGTGGCTGACTTGAAGAACCACCTCCTGTGGTCGGCTGAGGTTTGACTGGGGATTTTGTCTCTGTCGCCAATGTATCCTTCCTCTTTAAATGAAAAGATATTTCTGGCGCGCGCCTTGTTGACTTTTCGGGTCTGGGCTTATTTTATTCCGCCCTAACCCTGATGATAATTTCTTCCGCCTGTTCACTTTGCTAGACCAACTGCTTCCAGATGCGGCTTTCAACAACCCCTATCTGGGCTAGAAGCGAAGTTTGTAGATTGTGGCGGCATATTTCTACCAGGGTGGCCTGGGTCATACCGCTAGGATATCGGAGTGCCATATTCTGAAATATTTACACATATGCTTTGACGGACTCTCCCTTTCACTGCTTCGTTGCCAGGAGAGTGGGCATTGTAATCTCCGAGTCATTTTCGAAGAAGCGTGTAAGGAAGAGCTTCTCCAAATCACCCAAGTTTTTGATGGAACCTTCTAGGAGTTTCATGAACCATTCAAAGGCAAGCCCTTTTAGAGTGCCGATGAACAAACGAGCCAAGATGGCATCATTATCTACCACTTTTTCTGTCTGAGACTTGAAGTAGTAGATGTGTTGGTTCGGTGACCCTTTGCCGTCGAAAACCTGTAGGGTCAGAGCTTTGAACTTAGGAGGGTATGGAATGAGGTCCCACTCGGCCGGATATGGCCGGACCACTCTTTCTTCTTGGAGGCCTTTCCTGTTGGTAAGGGCTTTCAGATGCTGCTCCAATTGAGTCATTCTTTTAGAATGAGTACCCCCATTCTCTGGATTACCTTCCTCTTTAGATGAGAATTTAGATGACTCGAAATTGGATTGCCCCTTCTCCTCGATATGTACAGAGGGAGCTTTCCCCTTCTTTCTGTTTGCCTTTAGACTTCTTAGAAAAAGGTTTGTTAGTTGACTTTCTCTTGTCTTCAAGCAATTGTGCAAGCTATGCTTGAGGGCATCGATAGATTCTTGTTGGGCACGAATCATATCGAATTGTTCCCTCTGGACCTGAGCTTATTGTTCCAAGCCTGCTGGCCGTCTCCTCGGGAGTGTTTGTCATATACGTAAAGGCTTCCTTCTTTATAGAAGAGTTTGAGGCTTGCGATTCTGCAATGGCGGAGTGTGATTCACTTACTTTAATGCCTAGAGCTAGGGCACTGTAGTCGACCGGGGATACGACACCAGTCTGAGTGCGAGTATGCAGTACACTCCTTCTGGTTCCGTTTCAGACTCGTCAGAGCTTCCGCCGGTTGTTTTTCCCTACTTCTGCTTGTCATGTTTGCAGTGACTTCAGGGTACTCCATGTCAGAGAGGCTTCCGTTCTGTGAGAGCGACGCCTCTTGGCTGATCGGGAGGTTGAGATCAATCGTCTGAATATTGACTGTTTGCTTGCATGTGAGCTGCAGCGACATTCAGAGAGCATTGCCGTGATGAGCTGCTCACAGCAACAAGATAGAGTAATCTGATTAGCACTCCTTTTCTTTGTCAAATAATCTTTTAGGTCTGTCAGAGGAGGACCAAGGAGATTATGTTGGCCAGAGGCCTTCCACTCTAGTTTTGATGATGATTAACTCATGTATAGTTATAGTTTACTAATAATCTTGTGATGTTTAGTTTCAGATACTTAAACCAAGATATTAGTAGGTGATTAGCTTCAACAAGGTGTTTTGGAGCTTTTCATGGTGATTCAAGAGCCCGAGCGTCAAAGTTCATCTCTAGTACTCGTTGGAGTCAAGCTCGGTGGATCACGTTTGGATCGAGTCGACTTGGAGACGGTGCTCTACAAGAAGACTTCGGTACATTGTTTAGTTTATAGTTGTTTAGATCCACTGTAAAGTTAGATAGTGTGATATGCTCAAGTTCACAACACACACACTTGTTTCTAGTTTCATGTTTATTGGTTTTCATTTTTGGTTTAACCGATCTTGGTTTTCATGAATAGATAGAATCAAAACAAGTTTACATGGTTTAATGTATATTAGATTTGTTCTATATACATGTATGCTTCAACTATTTAAACAAACTTAGTTTGATAGTCTATTTCATGAGTTTAGAGTTTTGGTATTTTAACAAAACTTATTTTTGAATTTATAGTCAAAAACATTGATATATATATATATATCTTTCATGTATATTGGATTTATATCCATATGCAACATGCTTCAAGTTATTTAAATATCATGTTTTTGTATTTGGATGAGTTTTGGACAAAACGATTTTCCATTTCAAAAATCATAGTTTTGGAAAATACGGAATTTGGTTTTCGATAAAATTTCCTTAACACAAAAAAATTTCAAAATGTTTGTAACTGGGTTTTTATTTTTACTCAAACAAGTTTGTATTTCAAAGAGAACATAAGAACTTATTTTTGTGAATTTTTAGAGATTTTATGAGATTTAATAGGATAATAAAAGACCAAGTTTTAAATCCCTTAACCAGCCCTGCCAGGCTCTGGCGGTCGACCACGCCGGTCGACCGGACCCAGAGTCGGTCGACCGCCGGACCCAGAGTCGGTCGACCGGATCGGTCGACCGACGTGTACAAGGTTGTGCACGCTGACCAGCCACTTGGGCCGGTCGACCGACTGCAAGTACCCCACTCTCGGGTGGGGGCAGTCGACCGTACGGTCGACCGTGAGGCTTGGTACGGTCGACCGAGCGGTCGACCGGCCAGAGAGCAATTGCTCTCTGGATTAGCACGGTCGACCAGGCGGTCTCAACCGGCAGGCTCAACGGTCATTTTTTTTGACCGTTGGCCGGTCGACCGGCCGATCGACCGGAAGGTCATTTCTGACCTTGTCAGCTGCCAACGGGCAAATTTTTATGGGGCCTATTTATACCCCATTTGAGAGAGATTTCTCTACAAGTTTTTAGAGAGAAAAATTCTTGATCTTCTTAAGTGTTTTAACACTTGATTTTCAAAAGAGTTTTGTGTTTTAAAAGATTAATCTTCATTTGTTTTAAAAGTGTTTTTTTAATTCAAAGAAAATAGTCTTTTGGGAATTTGTTTTTGGTCTAAAAATTCAATATCTATTTGGAGATTTTCCCAAGTAATTTTCTTTGTTCAAAACACTTTGTTTTCCACACTTGAGCCATATCTTGCTATCCTATCTATAGGATCTGTGTTTTGTGAGAAAATTAGTTTGTGTTGTGGAAACCACCAAGTTGTAAACTTCCTTCATTGTGATATCCCTCTAGTGAGAGGAGATTGATTTGGTATCCCTCTATTGTGAGGTGATTGTGAAAGTTGTGGTTGGCTCCCTCTTGTGAGAGGTGGAGATTGTGTTTGACTCCCTCTAGTGAGAGGTGGGGTTTGTGTTGGAATCCTCAAGTGTGAGGTGATTGATTTGTTGGCTAAGTGCCTACCCCTCTTGTGTGAGGTGGTACTTTTGTTGGATTTGTGCCTAGCCTCTAGTGAGAGGTTGTATTTGGTTGAGAGAGAGGAGTTGAGTACTCCCGATTGTATTTGCCCCAAATCCTCAGTGGAGGTTCCCTGTGTGGGAGTCCTGTGTGGACAAGTTAGTGGAGTGAAAATCCTTCTGTTTGAAGGCGGGGACGTAAAGCTGTGTGCTCGAACCTCGAAACATATCCGTGTGTTAGCGATTGATCCATTGACTCTCTAACTCTCTCTTTACTTTATGCCTTGCATCATTTCATATTGCTCATTCATTTTATGCTTGGCTTGTTTGTGTGTGCCTCACTTGTGCTTAACCACGGGAACTTCATATAGCGCCTCAACTCTTATTCAGAGGAATCAAGAGGAGTTAATCCAGAGCCTTTCACCGGGAATTCGGCTACACTCGTTGGTTGCATTAAGTGTTATTGCAATTAAGTTTTTAATTTCCGCATTTTGTTCATTAGATTAGCCGTACACCTATTCACCCCTCTAGGTGTACTTTGAATTGGTATCAGAGCCTACGCTCCTGATATTTGATTTAACCACTTAGGAGTGTGATCTTGGTTTGCTAATCTATCTTTTGCATTTGCACACGTATATTATTTACACACACTCATGAATTGCTTGTCACCTCTCATGTTTGATGTCTCCAACATTGACATGTGAAAATTTAGGATGTCCATGTACTTGAAAGCCCTAGGCTTGCATGTTTTCCTTGCCGCTACGAAGAAATCTATCTTGGTAATAGCAAGCATATAGAGGCCAATGCACAAGCCCTTGAGGCACTTAGAAGTACGCTTAATAAAGAATATTTGTGCTTAGTTTCTAACTGTGATTCCGCTTTTGCAGTGTGGAACACGTTGACTTCCTCCGAGCTACAAACGCCCAACATTGTGGAGGATGAATCTAGTGGAGAATCCGAGCAACAATGCTACATGGTCCAAGGGAATGACTCCCTTGAGGTATACTCGAAAACTCAATTAGATAGTGATGATGCTAATTCTTCATGTAATGACTATGTTGATCCAAATGCTTTGAATGAAGAACTATCAATTGTATGTGAAAAATTACTTGAAAAATATAATCTTTTAAAAAAGAAAAGTCTAGGACTTAACAATGAAAATAAAGATTTGCTTTCAAAACTAGACTTGATTTTGCAAGAGAAAGTGGAGATTTCTAATGAAAGGGATTCATTGAAATCTAAACTTGAACTTGCCCTAAAAGAAAATGATATTTGAAAAATAGAAATAATTGTAATGAAGTTTTGAAGGAATAAAGTTATATCTTCAAAACTTGATTTTTGTGTAAAAGAAAATGATTCTTTGAAAAACAAAATTGATTGATTTCAAAAGATTTAGAAGTTTGCCTAAAGGAAATAAAATTTTGAAAATTAATATTGATTCTCATGTTTGCTATGCTAGTGTAGCTTCACTTTCTAGCTCACCTATTGCATGTCCCTCTTCTTCTATAATTGAAAATGATATAAATTTGTTAAAGAAGAATATGGATTGTTTGGGCTCCACTTTGAGCTATTGTGCCATGAACCACTCACGTTTGGAATCTATGTTTCGAAAGAAACAAGTTCCATCTTTACATGCACACCATCCACGGCATACACATGCTTCGCACGTTCATGTACACAACACGATGTATGCTCATGTGTACACTTGTACACATTGTGGATGTAAGGGCCACCTTGCTAAGTTTTTCTATGATAAGTTACATGATTCAAATTTAGCAACTATGTTTGTTTAGGTTAGGAAAGGAGCTAACCCCCATGGACCCAAAAGAGTATGGGTACCAAAGACCACCCCTATTGTATTTGATGTAGGTGTGGGCTCTCGCATGACGTGAAGTGATGGTGCCTTGAGGTGGATGCGTTCCGAGCTTAAGGAGGACAATTTGAATGCATCACTTTCAAGGGGAGTTTGGTGGGAGGACCACCTTGTTTTGGAGATATAGAGATGTACCCTATTGGTTTGGTAACGATCTCTAACTCCCATTTATGTTTACATGCTTTTCATAGCATTAATTTTAGCATGTTTTGATGTTTATTGATTATTATGTTAAATGCTATGATAATTAGGCTTATGACATACATGTATAGTATTTGAGATCACCCATATTTAATATGGACCCATATTTAGTATTCTCACTTTAGTTTAACTAATGTGTATGTCCTAGATCTAATGCATGTGCATTTGTCATAATGATCATATGAGTTTTTGTTTTGATTTCTATGCTTCTGTTTTGATTACTTGTTTGGATGTTAGTTTTCATTAAAACTTGGATATATACTTGTACAACTAATGAGCCACAAATAGATTATTACATGTTTGTGCTTGAACGCTCATTTGTACTCATTAGATGTACTAGTATAATCTAGTTTTGATGATCCATGCATTTGACTTGTATTCCCATTTTGTACATATTTTCATGTTTATGTTTAACTTCATGTATATGTCTATTTTGTCTAAACTATTGTCTATACATATACATCCTTTGAGCCACTTGCTTTCATGCATATACTTTGGTGGACTCGATATGTTTGGATATGTATGTATTCTTTAGTTTGTACAAGACATACATATCTTGAAGATTAAATCGTTTTGATGTTTTCATGTTTTAAGGAATTTCTTATTGAGTTTAATTGCATATTTTCATGATGATATGTTTCACATAACACTTGTACACTCATTTTAGTTGATATTTTCTCATGATTTTGTTTTCATGAGTACAATTTATGCTTTATTGATTTTGAGTGTTTAGTGATCATGTGATTTACAT